>CM075815.1:33691384-33713733 GCA_037975025.1 Excoecaria agallocha | reverse complement strand
AATATAAACAACATCAATAAAGGTGTCTTCTTCAATCTTGTTAGCATCAGGCACTTCTCCAATCTCAGGTCCAACTTTGGGTGGTTCCTTGGCCTATATCTTCTTTTTGCCTTTTAGCTTTATAGCAAGCAATTTCTCTGTCATAACCTTCTCTATTGCTTCTTTATCCCAAGTTGAATGGTGTAGCAGAATTTCTTCATTCCAAAAACTTTCAACCAACTTGATGATCCTTTATTCTTAATCGAAGATGTCATCAAACAGCTTAAATCTCGGTACTAGCTTACTTCCTATCATCTGAGGTTTACTCTCTCCATAATAAAGGCATATACCTGAAGCTGGTATGAAACTCTAAGAAATGTGAGGGATTCCTTCCGCTACCTTTTTTCCTTTCCTTTCTTATTGGTCCTTGTGAAGCCTGACCCTTTCTTATCCTTTTAACCCTTGGTAGTTACAACAGTTTGTGGTCCTTGAGAATTCTTGCCTAAGTTAGCTCCAAGCAAGAGGTTCATCCTTTTGAACATATTGATCATGTGAGGACTGTCAGAAAAGTCATCTTTATTTTCTTCATCTTCAATAACTGCCACATGAAACTCGTTAAATGGCCGTTTGGCTATTTCAAGCACAGATACCTAGTTTTCCCTTGCTGCTTCGATAGTAACTACTTGACCATTGTAGGAAATCTTAAACTTTTGGTGCATTGTGGAGGGTACACCTTCTAGCTTATGAAACCATAATTTCCCAAGATGTATAGAGAAATTTGCTGGGATAGGCAAAACTACAAACTCAACCTCAGTCTCAAGAGGTTTTGTCTTTACTACGGCCTTAAAGGTCCCAGCGAATTGCCTTTTAGAATTGTCATATGTAGAAATGCTCAAATTAGACTTGCTTAGCATGTGCTCATTCAACCCGAAGGCTGAAATTGCTACTAATGGACAAACATTAATGGATGAACCGTCATCAATCATCACACAGGTTGTGTGTTTCCCATTAACCTGAGCTTTAATGTAAAGGGGACGATTATGATTCCTTCCTTTTACAGGCAAATCAGCATTAGACTACACCACATTTTCTTCGAATTCCTCCCCTAACTAGATCTAGTAACTCAAAAGGCGATATAGTAGTTACAATAGTAGCTTTGCTCAAAGCCTCCACCAATTTTTGTCTATACAAAGGAGATTGCCTCAACAAATCCCAAATACATATCTGGGCCTATGTCTTCTTTAACTGTTTGATTATCTAATCGTCTTCTCCTTCTTTCTTTGTTGGTACTGCAGCAAGAGTCGGCTACCTCTCAATTTTTGGGGCCACTCTCCCACTTCTCATGACTACCTTTACTCCCTCTTCTTCCTCTAATTATTTTTTATCCTCACTGGCTAAACTCCAGATGTATATGGGCACCAAAGCCCCTTCATCTTCACTCTCCGTAGGGGTGTCCCAATAGTTAACCATAGAAACTGGCTGATTTTCCTCAATTGGATTTGTTACTTTCGAGATGGAACAAGTAATGGCCAAGTACACATTACCATATAGATCCTTCATTACATTTTATTTAAAGCATACACTATGATTTAGAAAAACATATTAAGTATTCTTATATCTTTATACTTGGACATTTCACTATCTTACTTGTATGATATATTCATAAGAACTACAATTATATGGAAATACACATATATGTATATTATCATTTCATAAATACATATCTATATAATTCAATATGTACAAATCTTATGCATCTTTATATTTAAAACATACCATTACATACCCATAATAGATTAGCATTTTAAGCATATATAATTAAAATAATATAACTAATAAAGTTATTCAAATATATATGTCACTCCCATTCCAAGGTTGACACCCATTCATACATGTTCATACTATATTAATATCTATACATACTTACATACCATTATAATTCTCATCGTATATTTTGTACATGTGAAAGTGACATTTCAAACTATATGCATATTAGTAATTCTGAAAAATCAATATCCATCATGAATATTCCTAAGTGTATAATTGGTTAAGCACAAATGTATTATCCCATTACAAACATCTTAATCCTGTTCATTCATGAAGGTATAGGTATTTATACATATTTATTCTATTTTAATTAAACAATTAAAGTCATGCCTACTCATGTGTCTATCATAAAAATATATTAACTTTAGCTTCATTGATAGCTATACATCATTGTACTATCATTCTTTCATGTGTTTATAGAACATGTTATTTCCTCAATTTCTTTATTAAATTACTGTAAAATCATATGATTACTCACTAGAAACATTTTAGTATCAAAGAATCATGAATATCGTGTTTTGTGTGTTTTGTAGAAAGCCTTCAGAGAAATTTTATAATCAACACGATAATGTTAAAATTCAACTCAGCTGAGTTGCTTTAATTTATATACGTGAGTTCCAAATGACATCAACTCGGTAGGGTTGAATTTCAACCCAACTGAGTTTCTCAATCCTTTATCAAGCAAAAGCAAACAACTAGGAAATGTTGATATTCAACTCAATGAGTTGCTCATTATAAGGACTTCTCTAGCATTTCCTGGTTCCTGTTACTTGGTGTATTGTTTTTCATACAACAATGCATATTATATCTCATTTGTTAACATATCATATAATTCTCTGTAATTCATAATCATATCCGTGCATAGGAATAAGCTATATAAGATGAAGTTCTTAATACATCATAGTTATTTTAATGTCATTCTTTACATTGTACTTTTACACTACAATTTCTTAGAAAAATATATAGTTTATACTTTGACTTTATACATAGCCAAAATATATCATCATCTTTATACTTTGACTTTTCCTAAGCCAGTGTTGGCTTTGTCCCTGCTGGAAAGGCCTATCTTAAGTACCTACATGGATGAATACCCATGCTAAGCTATATAGCTTATAAGGGAATAATAATTATGTAGACAACCATTCATAATGGTTATTATTATACACACATAACATGCAATAATAATAAAATACATTTATATCTTTAAATATTGCATCAGAGTCATTTAGGAAAACATTACTATGTATATAATTTACAATACACAGTTAGTCATATACATCATTTCATTATTTAGTACCAAGCCTTTACTATTCATTATTTTTTGTAAATGTCTGCCTAAGTTCTGTAGGTGTGGATAACGGGTGTTATGGATACCCCTAAGTATCAATCATTTGAATACCTAAAGGTATTAAACCCATGGACCCAAATGGGTCAAAACTATGATCCCAAATGGGAACATACTGTGGACCCAAATGGGGTCAAAACTATTGTGGCTGCATTTGTAACCCTATAGGCATGCCTATCTATCCACCACCAAGTTCTATGTGTAAGCATTAATCATTTTACATATTACTCCTTTTATTGTATACAATTAATCATATTGCATAGTTGTGCATGCAAATGTTCAGAACAATTACAATAGTGTAATTTAACAATTATTGTATAACCATAATTACAATTGTATAACTATCATTATATAATTTAACTAATATGAACATACATATACAATTTGTTTTAACTTTCTCCTTATATCTCAATATGCTACTCATATATTTAATTTCACAAATTGACCTTAGTTTTATGTTTAGAATGCTCTAAAAATGTTTAGGTAAGCTTTGGTAACAATTTGGGGCCTAAAAATAAAGTATGGGAGGAAACAGAGGAGGATCAAGGTGGTTACTGGTTTTTGATGACCGTGAGATAAGTGCCAATTTAGTTCTGGAAGGGTGTCACAGTGGTTACCCATTTGGTGTTAACCGTGAGGTACATTCTGCCTTAAAAGTCTTGAAGGCAAATTCCTAAGTTCAACTTGTAGGCCATTTTAGACTTAGTAAATGACATTTTTAGGCAAGGTTGTCTTCTACAAAGTTGGTCCCTTATTTCTATAGTTTCCAAATATTCAAAATCACCCTATTTAATCATGTAAATCTCCATATATACATTAAACAACATAGACTGCTCCTAATGGTGGGGTAGCAAACACAATTAGAGTTTAAGCTCATTTTTCAACATTATACAAAGGAATTCAAACTTTTACTTCTACAAATGAAATCAAGATCTATGATTCTACTTTCTATTACAACTAGAATTACTTGATTTTGATTTCTATAACTCAAGTTATAATCAAAATAGTCATGATTGGTTAGATGAGTCTTAAGATATATTTTAGTGATTTCTAGAACCACTTTCCTATTTCGGTTCTCAAGCATCCTTAAGCTTAATTTCCATAATAATAACTCATTCTAGCATTTAATATTTCATTACCCATGTCACATATAGAAGCATACACATTCAAATTCATAAGAAGTTCTTATACCTTTTTGCAAGACAAAATAACACTTTCTTCAATCCCTTTGCACTTCCTTCTCCTTTCTCCTACTCGATTCTCCTTCTACATAGAAACATTTACATACATAAACATATATATCTTCCCTTAAATCAATTCTCATCATAATAAGTAAAGGTATAAGAGAAGAAGAGAGAGTTAATACCTTAGAACACTAACCACTAAATTCTCTCTTCTCTCAAGTATCAAGCTGAATTTTTTTAGGGTTACTTTGTGGGTTATTTAAGGGTTATTTAGGGAGAGAAGTAGCTGTATTTTTTCCCTTGAGTGGCCGACCAACTCTCTCTTTAAATCTCAAGAATTTTCTTCTTATTTCATAAAGAATTTAGAGAGGTTAAATGCCACTATCCCATTGGTCCACTTTGTTAACCCTAGTTAATTTCATTTAGCCCCCTTACTTTTCTTCAATTCTTGTTCTTACCACAAAACTTACACTTTCTTATTTCAATTGAGTCCTTAATACCATATTCTCTCTTAATTTATGCATATATAAGACTTAATATGAAATGACCATTTTGCCGCTTTCTTAGCAAACAATTTCCTTTAAGTCCCAAATTATAATAACATGAACTAAACAAGCATATATAAATCATATCATCAATTAAACATATATATTAAACCTTACATAGTAAACCTCCTAGGGTATAAGTAGAGGCCTCACACTCATTCCCCTTTCAAGCAGAATAAAACAAATAGGTAGGATTGATATTCAACCTAACCGAGTTGCTTAAAGGCTCAGTTAAATGTTGCTTAACTTGCTCACGAAATCCAACTGTAAATTCAAGAATTTAACTTGCATATCATTAATAACTTAATAAAACATAATTTCTAGCATAATATCTTTAAAACCTATGCATCTCCTTAATTCTAAATACCATTTAATTTCAAGGTCACCTTGTTAAAAACTTTAAATTAAAAAATTCTTGAAAAACAGAGCAACATGCTCTTGAAGAAAGATGAGAAACAATACTGGGATTTCAATATGGTTTCTTTTATTACATTAAGATTAGAATTAAGCTTCAACTTCTTAAACAAGTGAATTTGGTTTCCTTTTAATTAGAAATATACATAATAGAGTTTTAAGCTCTATTTTTGAACAATCTATAATATTACTCAATTAAATCTAGAAATTTACACATGCAAAATTTGTAGTTTAATCTTCTTGTCTTAACTATAATCTCATCTCAATTTAGTAGAATCACACACATGCACACCAAGAATTATTCACATTTCCCATACGTGACATACAATTCCAAAAACACCTTCTTCAAATATCTTTCTCTCTACTTCTTCAATCACTCTTACTTCTTTTCCATTTTCTTAGTTTGCTTTTTCCTCTACATTAAACAAGTTACAAATGTAAACCTCCCTTAAACTCCTTCAACTTCATTTTCTGTCAAATGGAGCAGAGAAGAATAGAAGAAGAAGAAAACGTAAAAGGAGAAGAAGAGAAAGAAGTTGTTACCTTAGGAAAACCCAACCATCAGATTCTCTCTTACAAATGCTATAACAGAAGATAAGAGTGTTATTTTGGAGATGAAGAGGCCATTTTTAAAAGAGAGAAGAGTGGCAATGCCAATCTCTTTAGATAGAGAAATAAAATTAGCAGATTTTTAGTGAAAGAAAAGAGAGGGGATGATTTGCTTACATTAACCCATTTATACCTACATTTCTCCTCCCTTTTTCTTCTTCACATGAGCATTTTAGAGAAGTGAGTGGAGGATGATCTCATCCAATGGCTCACAAGATAAAATCCCACTTAACTCCCTTCCTCTTCTTATTTCATCTTTTTATCCTAATTTCTTTTCTTTGATTTGCAATTAAAACTTAAATCGTATTTTGTTCCAATTATATACATATATGTCCTAATATAAAATGACTATTTTACCCATTTCCAATTAAAACAATTGTCCTTTAGGTCATAACTCGTAATGCATCAATTAATCAAGCATAAATTAACAATAGTACCATTATAATATACATGAAATCTCCTAAGGCCTATGTTAGGGCCTGGCAATCTTCTCCACCTTAAAGAATTTTGTACTCAAAATTCATACTTGTAACATTTACCAATTTTCATCACTTGCATATCTAAAACTCTATCTTTATCACAATCAAGCTTTATCTAATAGTATCTCTCCCAACTTCTCTTGTTCTTTATTTTATCACACTTAAGTTTTATCTAACATTATCTCTTTATGACAGTAATCTTCTCTTGTTATCATATAATTATTGTGCTCAATGTATATCCTGTTAGCTTTTTTTTTCACTTGGGGCCTATACATGTGATCTGATGCTTTTCATGTCTTGCCAAATGATGTTAATGCTATGCTATGAGAGAATGATGATATCATGTTATGCAATAAAATACAAATGCATATTCTCATGTAATGTATATGTTTTGCCCCATCCCATACTATGAAATATTTAGTCAACTGCTCACACTTGTTAAGGAGTCACTAATAGGAAAACCTTATCAAGTATACATCAACTCTTTTGCACAAACCATATTGATATAATCTCTATATACTCTATACATACACCTTTACTATAATCCTAATACTAATCACATATACATATCGTATACTATTCAATCTAAAGTTAGGGTTTTATTAAATGTACTACCCTTACACTCATACTAATATGAGTGGGGAGTATAGTTTATCATTCATATAGGTTATCATTAAAAACTTTCACCTTATCTAATATTCCAAAAATATACATTAATGTATTCCTATTATTAGAATTTATCAATACATATAAATAAATATCAAAAGAAAAGAAGATAATTACCAAAAGCTTCTTCAGTGAAATCTCGCTACATTAGAACTTTAGTCTTGCCGATTTGTAATGATATGGTTAAATCCATAAATTTGTCCCTTTCATTATGGTATACCTCTTCTTTTTGAGGTACATCTGAAACATTAAACTTCTTTTTACTCATTAGTAATGTGTCACTTTTCATTTGCTATTTTGGGGAATCTACAACAAAATGATCTGTATGCCTGTATATAAAACAAGCCATTTTTTATAACTTTACACACACCCTAATGATTTTCAGAACAATGTAAACATTTACAAGCTTGGATTCCTCTACTATACCTAACTAATCCTCGCACGGATTGTGATGTATTAGAGATTGGTGTTTCCTATCAAATATGAATTCTCTTTCCAGATGTGTTACTAGAAGAACATTTTTTCAGTACCCCTTTTCTTTTACTTGTTTTCACCTTTTCTGTACTCTTATTTCTATTTCTCTCAATTTCATTTTTTTCCTTTCGTCAACATTCGATATCCTATACCCAATTAACTCTTGTAAAATCATAGTCAAGTTGTGGTTCATTTTCATTAAACCTTATACTATTGAAGCCAATATCTCATCGCAAGATACAATAGTAGGATTGGATTCAATTAAATTTGAAACCCTGGAGTTACTGATTTCTCCAATCTCTTTTATAGTTTCTTTCAAATTAGCTATATTTCAATCTATAACAAAGAAAAATAGGGATATCTACATTAGGCCAGCAAACTATAACTTCCCATGATAACTAATTTCTAGACTCTTATTGACCAGAATCGCCTAAGCCATAGCTTTAATACCAAATTATAACACCCACTCAAATAGCCTATTTCTATTATCAGACATATTTCAATCTGAACTATAACTTACTAATTTATTTTTATATTTTGTTTTATTGTACAAAAGTCTCATAAGAAATTAAAGCATAACATGAAAACTTTACCATTAAAACTCAGCTTACAAAATGTCTCTTTATACATTACAAAATTATCATTTACTAAAATCATCTTTACTTTACAAAATTTCTAATACAAAATAAAAACTTCATAAACCAAAGAAAAAAAATAAGGACTTTTTAATTTCAATCTCTTTTATGACTTGTGTTAACTATCCTGCTGTAGATAATACCCTTAAGAAAGAGTCCTACACTAGAAGAAAAAATCTCAATTCCTGAGGAAAAATTCCCGACGAAAAATTTTTAGTAGGTAATTATCAATAGAAAAATTATTTTCGTAGGTAAATACCGATGGAAAAATCTTTTCGTAGGCAAAATTATCGGGAAAAAATATGTATTGCGATGGAATAACAAATTCGTTGTAAAAAATGGAGGGAAATTTTCCAGCTAGACTTTATCGACGGAAATTAACGATGGAATAAAAAAATTTATCGTTAAATTGGCACCAATTTTTTATGGCTGAGATAGGACACGAAATTTACTGATGAAAATTTTTTCCATCGGTAATTTGCCTACGAAAAAATGATTTCGTAGGGAATTTACCTATGAAAACATGATTTCATTGGGATATTACCTACGGAATCACATTTTTATTAGTAATTACCTATAGAAATAACATTCCGTTGGTAATTTTCCTACGGTTTTATTTTTCATAGGTAATTTGCCGACGAAAAAATGTTTCCGTCGTTAAATTACCTACGAAAATTTCATTCGGCAGGGAAATTGGAATAAATTATTAATCTAATTTTTCTTTATTTAAATTAATCTATTTTATATTTTGGTAAAATATATATCTAAATATTTTTTTGTTAACTATTTTTTTGGCCTACTTATATATATAAGTCCATAAAAAATTTCATTCCGTAGGAAAATTTAAATACTGTTTCAATATAGACTTTACTGTTTTTCGATAATATTAATTAGGTTCATGAAAGAAAATGTAATGTTGGCCATAATAATAGTACTTAAGTCTTAAGAAGTTAGGTAATGAGATAATATATTATTTTTATATTTAAAGTTGAGCGCATGCAAAAAAATTTAAATTATAACATTTTTAAAACTAAATATGTAGGTGATCCAATATTATAAGACTAATGATTACATATCATGTTATAAAATTTGAATTTAAAATTGGTTTAATTTTTAAAACTAATTTATAAAAGTGAGAAGAGGATACACTTATAAAGGTACTTTATAAAGAGTTGAAATGAAATACTTATCCATTAATTGAGGGGTAATAAGATCCACTATAGACCAAAGAAGCTGGCACTCCTTTAATTGAACAGCTTATTATGATGTGCTTATATATGATTGATATGTAATATCATTAAGAAAATAGTAACTATGAAATTGATGATATCGGTAAGTACACTATAAATAGAGATAATTCCATTTATAATTTAAATCCTCTCACTAATCTAAATTTGTCTTGAAAATTTGAGAAAAAGTTTTCAACTCAATTGGTAACTAATTTAATTTTACTTATGTGGATTATATTACCCTCTTAGAAACCAATTAATTACGTAATGTGTCTGAAATTTAATTTTTATATTTAAAAATAATTTAGTATTATAAAAAATAACATATCAATATAATAAAAAACTTACATAAACTGTCTAATTTAATATTAATGCATGAAATATATTTATTTAAAATAATATAAAATGATAATTTCAATTAGAATATAATATTAATCCATATATATATATATATATATATATATATATATATATATATATATATATATATATATATATATATATATATATATATATATATAAAAGATTCGGTTAACAGTCAATCAGACATTAAATTTAAATTTTAATCAACTAATTATATAATTTTTAAAAAGTAAATTCATATCCGCATTTAATTAAACTGATTAACTGCGTATATTAATTTTAATCACTTATTTAATAAATTTTCATTTTTTTATTTAGTCTTAGCTTTGGGGACTTTTACATATAATTTTAATAGCAATAAAAAATTTAAAAGTTAAATTTAGAGGAACGAGACATGAAAAATACATAAAATTGCATTATATGCACAATTAACGATACAATGCCAACTCTGTCCCATCATTTTCCATGCCAATAATTGAAAAACAAATAAATATATACAAAAAATAATTGTGGATATAAAACGTGTTTTGTTGATTATGTTTATAAAGATTTTTCTACTACTTCTCAATCTTTTATACACTATTTAATTATTCATTTCATATTTCAAAGAGATATAAATAAAAAAGTTAAATGAAAAATTTGTTGCATAAGTATAACAATTATATTTTTTTAAATATGTATAAAAATTAATAATTAATAAAATTTACAAAATAAAGGAGTACCCGGATATTGACCCAAGATATAAATTTATAAGCGTGAGAACATTATCATCTACGACCCTATTCATTCTAAAAGTAGTATAAAATATTTTTCTACTATAAATTATTAACTTTAAAATAAATATAATACATAACAGTATTTAGTAAAATAGTTGTACAATAAACTTTCACTAGATACTCTTTTCATCTTTTAGATCTAACATTCTTATAAATAAAAGTGTATAATGACGACGATAATAATAATAATAATAATAATAATAATAATAATAATAATAATAATAATAATAATAATAATAATAATTATTATTATTATTATAATAATGAGAAGAAGAAAATATCTTAGGTTGGATTCTAGAATTCCCTGGACAAAAACCAATGGCCACAAAAATTAAGGGAAAAAAAGAACAAAAAGAAAATAAAGAAAGAAAAAAAAAGAAGATAAAAAGGAAGAGAAAGTGGGGAGGAAAGAGGGAGAAATGGAAATTGGGGAGAAGCAGGTGAGATTAGATCGGAGGAAGAGTCGGTCAGCGACGATGCGCGTGTCCACCACCGCCTTCTCCCATCACAGGTGACGCTCCTCATCTCGGTGGCCTCCCTTCTCTATTAGCTCCTTCTTTGTGACCGCAGCTATTTCACCTCCTCTCACCGGTGATTGGCGACGACGGCTGACAGCGTGACCACCACTGGGGAACTCCTAGCAATGAGGCAAACCTTTGAGCGTCCACCGCTTCCTCTTAATCGCTGCCAAGAGGTAGATCGGAGTTGTAGTGCCATCGCCTATTTAGTGAGATCCCGGCCAAATTTAGCGATAATTGAGTGCGTGACCAACCACCGTGGCATCTCAGGACTTCAAGCTTCACAGCGGCAGTAGTATTACGTCTCCGACAAAGCTCTAGCGACTGGTCCAGCGACGAGCATAGTGACGAATAGAGATGAGGAAAATGCTGGAATTTTAGGCCAATTGGTATGTGGCTACCAAACTTACCTCTCTAAATTTTTTTTAAATAAAATTTGAAATAATTGTTAGAGATTGTTTTATTATTTTTAGAAATTGAATATTTGTCTGTATAAAATTTATTTTGTATGGCATATTTGTTTGTTGAACTTGTCTTTAAATTATTACTATTAAGAATTAAAGGGAGATTATGTTTCTGGATTGAAGGTTGTAATCTCCTTCGTCCTGCTTTTAATAATTTTTATGGTCTAAAGTTTTTGTATTGAATTGGGTTGTAGTTGTGTTATTTCTGTAACATTAATCAATTTGGAAAATACTTGTTCCTTGTGTTTTTGATACTTAAATTTGCATCTGAGCTTGAGAAATCACTGGAGAACAGTGGTAGTTGAAGAGTTAAGATAACAGGCATGGTAAAGGCAATGATATCTTTCTCTTCTGTTTATTGCATTTTTTGGTTGAATTCAAATTTTTACCATCTTCTCTTGCTGACTTCCTCTTGATTCATTCTCTTTTGGTTACATGTTGGATGATGAATACTTATTAATTGAAATAGTAATATTACTTGATTGTTTGAATTTGTTTCTTGGAAATTATACTCATAGAATTTATAGTTATGTGACTGTGATTGTTATTCATTTTATATTAAATTTGTATGAGTTTGGAGAGTTAAACTTAAGTCAATTTAAAAATAATTTCACCATAATTATAAACTTTTATTATTGTCTTTAATCTACTCTTAATTGATTGAGTGGCATGACAGATGCATTTGTCGTTGCCAAGGTGACAAACTTCATGCCTTATAAGGATCCTATACCTTAATCATCACAAATTTAATGTAATTTATATTATATTATGGTACTAGAAGTTATCAATTTTATGATGAGAAATAAAATAATTTTTGCATAAAATAATTTTTGCATACATACTGTAGCAATTTATATATATTAGTTGCTCATTTTTCTCCTCTACGAGCTATTAAATGTCTAGCAGCAATGCAACATGACTTTATTTTGCTTTTATTTAATTCATCAATTGTTTTCAAGAAATGGCATG
Source organism: Excoecaria agallocha (assembly GCA_037975025.1). Classification (NCBI taxonomy): domain Eukaryota; kingdom Viridiplantae; phylum Streptophyta; class Magnoliopsida; order Malpighiales; family Euphorbiaceae; genus Excoecaria; species Excoecaria agallocha. The sequence continues at coordinate 33,701,257 of CM075815.1, read as the reverse complement.
TGATGCATTTTGATTATGTTTTTAAGTGTTTTTAGTTAGTTTATTGGGTTTGTTTTATAGGATTTTAGTTAATTTAGAGTTTAATTTGTTTAATTTGCGACTTGAGAGTTTAATTGTGTTTTCAAGAGTGAAATTGAAAGAAAAAGCAAACATTGAAGGACTAGGAATGAAATGTACAAAAAAAAGAGAAGAATTTCATCGTCTAGAGTCTAGTAAAGGACCATTCGGTGGAATCAAAAAGTGATTCTACCGAATGGCTCTTCAAAGTGGAGAAAAAAACACTATTCGGTGGAATCACTTTGTGATTCTACCGAATGGATTTGATTGAAGCATGAAAAAGGGCTATTCGGTGGAATCTGTCTCCTTACTCTCCCAAATGAACTTTTTCTGAGATTTTAGAAGAATTGATTTGGTGGTTTCAAAATGCATTCTATCGGTTCAAGGAATTTCACTTAAAGAAGAAGTCTTCTGAATCAGGAAGTTTCTATTGTTGCTCGATTTAGGAGGAAAAAATGAATCAAAACTTCTTGTTTTGCTGCATCTGCTTTAGCTATAAAAGGAAGACTGAAGACACAAGTGAGAGGAGTCGATCTTAGGGTTGTTTAGTTATTGTTTTAGTTTTAGTTTACATTTTTTGTAATCTTCTTTTAAATTCAGTTTCTAGCTTTTAACTATGAGGTGTGAGTAGTTCGTCCTAACTTTTGCTAAGGATACTTGAATCCTTAATCTTTTGTTGTGATGATTTAATTAAGCTTTAATGTTAACCCAAGTTGATTATTTCTCGGTTTTAAACATATTTTTATCCTTGATTTTTCTTGGATTAATTGTTGGTTTATTGGTATAAATAACTAAAAATTTGATTTAAGTGTCATTAAGGATTTGCATGTTCTTAAATTAATTTTTTAGTGTCAGTGCATGATTATTTTCTTGTTTTGAGGTAATTGTGTATTGGTATTATTGGTTAATACTAAGAGAGGAGGAACTGAGAATATACTAGAATTGGATTTTCTTGAAAAAGAATTCGATGAAAGTATAGGAAGTTAAACTAGATTTTTTTGCTGGATGTTAATTTGTTCTTAACCGGGAATTTAATATTCAAGAAAGATGCTCTTGGTTCAAGGTATCAGGCTTTATTCATCTACTTTTTCATAATCACTTGTATTTTTAAGAATTTAGGTTATTGCAATAAAAGTTAAAGTGAATAGTCTCTTAGTGAAAGTTGCTTTTAAATATTGATAGTTCCCTTGTTTTAATTTACTCTTATTATTTATTTCAAGTCGACTGCTTTGATTCAATTCTTAATTTTCATAATAACTTTTGGGATTTCTTCTCTCTCTACACATAATTTTCATTCTAAAACTCAAAATCTTTTCATTCACACATAAGTTTTCCTTGGGTTCGATATTTGGGGTCTTAATCTTTATTTTCCTATATTACTAGCCGATCTAGTATACTTGCTAGACACTGGTCAACATGATTTGGTAATTTTAATAAAAGAAAACAAAATTAAATTAAACTTATTTTTTACAATAATGTGACACTTTATGTTAACTTTTTGTGAATATAAAACTTAAATATATTTGTTATATTTGGATTGAAACTCTCCTTAAGGTATAAAAACAAAAAATTAGGGTTTTGAAAAATGAGGCATCATTATTCTTTGAAAAAAAACCATTAGAGAAGGAAGAAAACTATTTTTTTTCTCTCTCTAAAAAGTTTATACTTTAGCAATTTTCTTGACACATACAAAATGAATTTCATACTTTTTTAAGAATTAAAGAATCAAATTCGGAGCAAAGATTTGGACTTCAAAAATCACAATGTCAGAATATCTCTTGAAGGTAATATTTTAGGCTTATTTATAGTTTTTCTCTCTACCATTCATTCATTTAATCTCATAATTATTTATGTATTGATGTTATTCCTTTTTTTTTACTGTTAAGACCAAATAACATGTTTGCTTTGTTAAAGTATGGTTCATTTTTGGTTTGTGTGATGTTTTAAAGGCATGATGATCAAAGGGATTTCTCTATTGTTATTTTTTTAAGTTCTTCTTTTAACATGTATATGTGTTGTATTTCATTAATTTTAATGCAATATGATGTATGTTTTGGTGTTTTAACATGTTTTTGGCATGATTTAATGATTAATTATTGTATATCTAGGATTGAAGTATTTATTTACATAATTTCTTGCATTTTTCTTTTGTTCTGCAAGTTTTTATTTTGTTATATTTTATAAGTGAGGGACGGAACAAAGGTGTGAGGGATGATTGTCCTTCACTTGAAGGATGGGATGTCCTTTTGCCCTCTTCCTAGTCATCCCTCGCTCTATGGTTGGTCATCCCTCATTTTCTTTTGGCTGTCACTAGGGTATTTCTTAGGAATTTTTCATGAATTTTAGGTTTTTTTAATGCCTTTTTATTTTAATATTTATTTTATATAGTATTTATGCAATATTTGGCATGTTTTTTATTACCGTAAATATGTTGTTGTATCTGTGATCAGTATTTTTGTAGGTGTAAATTATGTAGATATTTTTTTATCATCAATGATAATTAATCTGTTTGTTTGTTTTTTTTGAGTAATTGGCATATTTATAGCCATGAAGGACGTATGGCATTTGTATAAGAAGTCATACTCCTGTTCTGGTCACCCTCTTTATCTGAGTTACTTTATTTTTTTTCTTTGGTTATTATATTGTTATTTATTTACTTTCTTCATCAATTTTTTAATTTATTTTGGATGTATTATTTTTGGGGATGTAATAGTTAGTAATAAATGATTTTTTGCTCGTTAAATGATAAAATTTCACCTAAATCATTTTTTTACTAATGAATTGAGTTTTCTCTAATAAAAATAGACCGATGTCCAAATTGTAACCCAAAAATTCTCACAATGTAATAAATACTCCAATTTATGTATGTAATTTATTTTCTTTGTTGGACAATTTGCTTATGTAATAATTTTTAACTAAGATTTTATTTCAAGTATATTTTTTATTGCTTTTACCATTTGAATGGGATATTTACTTAAATTCTATTGCTTGCATCGCATGAGAGAAGAAAGGGGATTAATTCTATAACTCAATTATAAAATAACACCTAACCAAGATGCCTAATAAGAGGGATGTCCCAAACACTAGTCTCTATTTGGGCATAAAAATAAGGTCGAGATTTAATTTCTAACAAAGCATAAAAATAAGGTCGAGATTTAATTTCTAACATTTTGTTAGGTGGCAACTCCATGAGACCTGCCTCTTTGAGGCCACTAGTAGAAACCTTCATAGTTTAACCATCAGCAATAATTTGGACTCAATCCTTTTTATTGTGAAATGGCCAATTTATGATCAAAAGTAAGCCTCATTCGATCTCGGGCCCTAAAAGTAAGCCTCTAAGAGTGAACCTAAAATCGAAGGGTGGGCTTTGATGCACGTCACAGTGGTGACTCCACTCGGGAATAAAGAAACCTTGCTCTGAAAAGCATCTTGTTTAAGTTCTTTATAATTGGTTTTTATTCTTTAATCCTTTTTCTTTTCTAAATTGCATTTCTTGCATACATCTTAGAGCCTTAAAATTAAGTTAGGCATCCCTTTTTAGCCCCGGTGCAATCTTTAAGCATGCCTTACATTCACTCAGTGTAGGGAGGTGCCAAAGAGACCCATCAGCCCAAGTCTAGTATCAAATGGTATATGAAATAGAGACCTATTAGTCATTATGCTTGTGATGAGCTAGACCTATTAGCAGAGACCATGCTTGGGTAGCCCTAAAGTTTTATCCCCCTTGACTAAAGCCCATGTAATGATAATATCAACTTTCCCTAAGTTGTATAACAATAATAACTTCTACTTGCTATGTGGACTTTTATGTATTAACTAAACTTAAATAAATTAAGAGGGTACCAGTAAAAGGCTATCATGCCCTAGCAGACCTAACCCGATCTGTATGAGTTGGCAAAATACATAATAGTCAAAACCCATATGTCTATTCTTTCAATTAGAGAGGTTATACTGTTAATTTTCCACCGTACATCATATACGTCCACTGGATACCCTGCTGACCTATAGGCTAAACCTACTTAGGAAAGAGATTGCATGACCTCCTATGTGGGAGTAATAAAGTTAGAAGGCTCTCTACATGTTTGTGTGTTTGTGATTGACGTGTAACAAAACCATGCATTGCATTCATGCATCATGTGTATACCTTATACATGCATCATTTATCATGCATCACCCCTAACATCTAATTCTTTCAGCCATCATAGACTCATCTAGGTAGTCTAGAGGGTCTGACAGGTGCCTAGTTTAAAGGTCCATATCCAGTCTACCAAGGTCTAATTCAAGTTTAGATTTGGGTTTAGAGGTTAGTTTTAAGTTGGGTTTCAGCCAGTTATCAGAAAGTAGCTAAGAAATTAGTTCAAAAATGGCTAATGACAAAATAAATAAAGCTAGAAAGGGAAATAAAGCTGGAAAGGTTGCCAATGATACTTCAGTAAGGTTTTTATTTCTTAGGGAAAGGGCGAATGTCACTCCTATTAGGCCTTCAAGAGTAAAGGATGACTTGGATTGAAGGATGGGTAGGCATCTATAGGAATTTAAAGAAAGAATGTTAGCTATAATCGGTGGAATGGTGGCTTTTGTAGCACCTAATGCTAGGCCTTAGCTTGTAGCACCTACTTGCGAGATAACGAAGCTGACTCAAGTTGGGAACATTGCCGCCACCAATATTACTATACTTTGAGATCCACCTAAGAAGGAAAAGAAGCTTGATCTTGAAGATGATTTCATAGAGGAAGAGGACGAAGAGTATGTTCCTTCGGTGATGAATATGAGAATAAGGGGTCCTAGTATAGAAGAGCTGACTTTTAAGAAGATGGAAGAAAAGATAAAAGCTATGTCTAGGCTGTTATTTATTGGTAAGGGGAAGAACCCTATAGATAGGGATCTAAATGGAGATGGGCCACTACCCCAAAGGTTTAAAATGCTAGACCTACCAAGGTTTGATGGTACCTCAGACCCTTTAGCTCACATTAAGTAGTACACATTAATCATGAAGGGGGCTACTCTATCTAAGAAGCAGAAGGTAGAATACTTTTGCTTGAGCCTGAATGAGACTATAATAGATTGGTATCACAATTTGGATAGGAGAACTAAAGAGGATTGGGACCTATTGATGGAGGAATTCCTTAAGCAATATGGCTACAACATGAGAATGGAGGTAACCTTAAAGGATCTTGAGTTACTTCAATAGAAGAATGATGAGTCTTTTCATAAGTATCTCACTAGGTGGAGAAATAGGGTAATAGAGATGAAGTGGAAACCTGATATGACTAATTAGATTAGGTTGTTTATCCAAAATGCAAGTCCATATTTAAGATATGGTTTGAAAATAAAGGGTATAAAAGATTAGGAATCCTTGAAGGATATAGCTATAGAGGCTGGAGGGGAGTATTTGGCTAAAATGGCAAGCAGTTAAAATGTGAGAAGGAATTTTGGTAGTAACAAGGCTATCGAGAATAATAGTAGGCAGAACAAAGGCCAAAAGATAGTAAAGGTATGCACTATAGAAGCTAGCCAACAGAGGCATTATTCTGACTTGGGAAAGTCGCTACTGTCAAAGCTTGCAAAGAGTCAGGGGCTCCCCTACCATAGAAAGGACCAGTACTATGCATACCACTAACACACAGGGCATTTAACTAATTATTATTGTATGTTGAGGAACAAGATCCAAGATTTAATAAATATCAAGCAGATTTTAGACCTTAAGAAGAGGGATAAAAAGAAGAAGGGAGGATGCAATGCTATGCCCCCGCCTGTATACATGATTAGGTTTAGTCTGCGTGAGTGGTACGTGATGAAGGATCTATATGGTAACGAGTACTTAGCCATTACTCATTCTACCTCGAAAGTAACAAAGCCAGTTGAGGAAAATAAGCCAGTTTCTATGATTAACTTTTGGGACACCTCTGTAGAGAGTGAAGATGAATGGGCTTTAGTGCTAATAAACATATGGAGTTTAGCCAATGAGGATGAAAAGGAATCAAGAAAAAGAGGGAGTGAAGGTAGTCACGAGAAATGGGAGAGTGGCCCCAGAAATCGAGAGGTAGTATGTTCCTATTGTAGTACCGATGGAAAAAAGGGGAGACGATCAGATAATTAAACAATTGAAGAAGACACAGGCCCAAATATGTACTTGGGATTTGTTGAGGGAATCTCCTTCCCATAGATAGAAATTGGTGGAGGCTCTGAGCAAAGCTACTGTTGCTACTACTATGTTACCTTCTGAGTTATTGGATTTAGTTAGGTGAGGAACTGGAGAAATGGTGTACTCTAATGCTGATTTGCCTGCGAAAGGAAGGAATCATAATTGTCCCCTTTACATCATAGGTCGAGTTAATGGGAAGCATATAGCCTGTGTGATGATTAATGATGGTTCATCCATTAATGTTTGTCCATTAGTAGCAATGTCTACCTTCGAGTTGAATGAGTACATGCTAAGCAAGTATAATATGACCATTTATGCATATGACAATTCTAAAAGGCAAACTGCTAGGATCTTTAAGGCTTTAGTGAAGACATAACCTATTGAGATTGAGGCCGAGTTTGTAGTTTTGCCTATCCTGACAAATTTCTCTATACTCTTTGGAAGACCATATTTTTATAAGTTAGGAGGGCTACCCTCCACATTGCACCAAATGATTAAGATTCCATACAATGGTCAAGTAGTTACTATCAAAGCAGCAAAGGAGAACTAGGTGTCTGCACTTGAAATAGCAAAACAACCATATAATGGGTTTCATGTGGTAGTTATTAAAGATGAAGAAAATAAAGATGACTTTCCTGACAGTCCTCAAGTGATCAATATGCTCAAAAGGATAAACTTCTTACCTGAATTTGGCTTAGGCAAGAATTCTCAAGGACCGCGGACTATTGTAACTATCAAGGGTCTAAAGGATAAGAAAGGGTTAGGCTTTACAGGGACCAGTAAGAAAGGAAAGGAAAGGAAGGCATTTGAAGAAATCCCTTTCATTTCTTAGAGTTTCTTACCAACTTTAGGTCTGTGCCTTTATTATATGGAGAGTGAACCTCAGATGATAGGAGGTGAGCTAGTACCAAGATTTGAGCCATTTAATGATGTCTTTGACTGGGAATAAAGGATCATGAAGCCGGTTGAAGGGCTTTGGGATGAAGAAATTTTACTACACCATTCAGCTTAGGATAAAGAAGCACCAGAGGAGGTTATAATAGAGAAACTGCTTGCTACAAAGCTAAAAGCAAAGAGAAGATGCAAGCCAAAGAACCACCCAAAGCTAGACCTAAGATTGGAGAAGCGTATAATGCTGACAATATTGAAGAAGACAATTTTATTGATGTTGTTTTATGTTCTTGAATTATTTGATGAGAATAATATTTGCTCTTTTAATTACATTAATGAGATGAACAATTTTACTTACTTCTGTGATGTTTTCTCTGATTTCAATATGCATGATCATGATCATAAAGCATTTATATTTGATATTAACTCAAAAAACATATGTTCATTCAATCTCAAAACTAAAGAAAACCCAAAAGAAATTTTACTAGCATCAGATATAACTCCTGAGAATAGAGAAAAATTTGAGAGAATATTAAAAAAATATGAAAAAGTCTTTGCCTGGACCTATACAGACATGCTAGGAGTAGATCGAGAAGTCACTAAACATGCCATTCCAACATATCCTTGGTATAAACCAGTTAAATAGAACCTTAGGACTTAGAGCAGAATGGGCTAGGAAAGTGAAGGAAGAATTCAGAAAGCAAATAGAGGCTAAATTCTTAGTGAAAGTTCAATACCTCATATGGTTAACGAATGTAGTTCTTGTAACAAAGAAGGAAGGCAGGGTAAAAGACTATGTGGATTATAGAGACCTAAACAAAGCCTACCCCATGGATGACTTTCCTTTACCTCACATAGATGTTTTGGTTAATAGTTAAGCTACTTGTGCCATGTACAGTTTTGTGTTTGGATATGCAGGGTATAATAAAATCCTAAACAAAATAGTGGATAGGATTAAAATAGCTTTCATAATCAAATGGAGAACATAAGTTTACCAAGTCATTCCTTTTGGGCTTAAAAGAAGTTAGGGGATTTTTGGAAAAAATTCAGTAATAAGTAGGTTCATCGCTAAGTTAACTTTGATTTGTGAACGGATCTTCAAGCTGCTGAGGAAGGATTAACTCGCGGTTTGGAATGAAGATTGTCAGAAGGCATTTGATACCATCAGAGATTACCTATTACATCCACCAGTGTTGAGACCATTTTATGCAGGAAAACCTTTAATTCTATACTTAGCAATAGAAGATAGCTCAATAGAGGTTATGATGGCACAAGAGGATGATTTTGGGATCGAATATACATTATACTATCTCAATAATAAATTCCTCCCTTATGAGATAAAATATATAGAGGTTAAAAAGATTTGTTTGGCAGTTATATAGGCATCTAAGAAGTTAAGACACTATTTTCATTTTTACAGGATACAAGCTGTGGCTAAATAAAATCCCTTTAGATACCTACAAGAAGTCCCTTCATTGCTAGGGAAGATGGAAAGATGGTTGATTCTTTTAGAAGAATTTGACATAGAGTACATCACTAGGAAAAGCATTAAGGAAAGAGCGGTAGCAGAGTTCCTAGCTAGTTAGCCTTTAGAAGGTGAGGAGATGACCTATGAATTCCTCGATAAAAATATAATGGTTATAACAGTGCAAGGGTGGTAGATGTATTTTGATAGAGCTATTAATAATAAAGAAGCAGGATTAGGAGTGATGTTGGTTACCCCAAAGGGAGAAAAGATACCATTAGCTAAAAAGCTAAGGTACAAGGTCACGAATAATGAAGCAAAATATGAAGCTTGCATTTTTAGGTTAGAGGCTCTACTAGTTGTAGGGGTAAAGTGTGTAGAAGTGTTTGGAGACTCATCTCTTGTGGTTTACCAAGTAAGGGGTGAATGGTTAGTGAAGGAAGAATGCTTGGTGCCTTATCTTAGATACTTGAGGGTTTTAAGCAGTCAATTCGAGGTTTGTACTTTTGGATATGTGCCTAGGGAGGAAAATTAGTTGGCAGATGCTCTAGCTACCCTGGTGTCTATATAGCACAACCTAAAGGGAGTCATTATGAAACCTATGATAATTTTGAGCTCTAATAGGCCATGCTTTGAAAAGGAGCAAGTTATGGATGTTGAGGTAAACGACGAAAAGCCCTGGTATTATAATATTTATAACTACATGGAAAAGTCAGTGTTTCCTGAGGAAGCAAATAAAAAGGACTAAAGAATGATTCATAAGCTATTAACTTAATTCATTATTGTAGGAGGAGTGCTTTATAAAAGATAACCTGATGGAATTAAATTAAGATGCTTGGATGAAAAGAAAGCAAAAAGGGTAATATATGAAGTACATGTGAGAGTATGTAAAGCTCACATGAATGGGTTAACCTTAGCAAAAGAGATTAAGAGACAGGATTTCTTTTGGCTCACAATGGATACTAATTGCTCTAAGTATGTCAAGGAGTCTCAATTGTGCCAACAATATGCAGATCTGAGACATTTGCCTAATTTTGAACTATGCAAATTCACATCACCATAGCCATTTACTGTGTAGGGGATAGACATCATGGGAATGATCCATCCACCTGCCTCAAATGGGTACATATTCCTCATAGTAGCCATCGATTATTTCACTAAGTGGGTAGAAGTTGAATCTTTCAAAAAGGTAAATGCATGGGATATAGCCAAGTTCATCGAGAAAAACCTGATATGCAGATATGGTTTGCCTCATCATGTGGTCTATAATGGGTTATAGTTCTTGGGTGAAACTACAAAAATGCTTATTAGATAT
>CM075815.1:33482804-33691184 GCA_037975025.1 Excoecaria agallocha | reverse complement strand
GATAAGTGACTACATGAGAAGGTAAGTATGGTCGGACATCAAGGTCAAACCTAACACCCACCATGGCAGTAAATTCTTTAGGTAAAGGGCATAGCTCCTAGTGAGTAAACCATAATACATGAAACCTAGGGTCCTAAAATTAAAGTGCAGTAGATAAAAGGTGTTTATCTGGAGAAGCTCTTCTCAGGAATCTCAGACTTGAATAATGGGCTAGCAGAGAGTCTTCCCAAGTTTTTGAATTATCTAGTAACTAGTGTAATTTCATAAGTTTAGTAGTCATGACTATGAGATTTTTGAGTAATCTAAAGATGCAAAAATGATGGAAAATAAATAAATAAATAAAGAAAAACAGACAATGGAAGACAATAAAAGGAAAAGAAAAGAAGAGAGAGAAGATTACGTAATAAAAGCTTCCTGGAAGTCGAAAAGTCAATGGCATAAAATCCAAGAAATGGGGCACTATATATAAAAAGTGGTGAGCCTCGGCTGTCCCTCACCCTAGAGCAAGCCATGGCTAGCTCATCCCTCACCATTGGAAGACCATATGTCACATTTTTGCATGCCCCATGCATTGTACGTACATATTAGAGCATTTGTTTTTTTATTTTACAGGTGATTTAAAAAGATTGATAATCTGAATGTCCAAACCTTAAGGATTTATGATGCATGGAAAACAAAAATCAAATTTCCACAAAGGAATAATTAATTTCAAGGAGTATTTCAAACCTCTGACACCTGTGTATAATAAAATGTAATCAAAGTCTGTAAATATTGTAAAAATAATATTGAAACCTATAAAAAAAGAGTTTCAATAATATTATAAACTACTTTTAGATTGATAGAGAATAAAAAAATGAAGAAAAATGGCTCAAAAATCAAAGAAAATGGAGTTAAAATGTGAAAAATAAAAACATAGGGCAAAATGGTCTTTTTGACCTAAGGGACGTGACATCTTGTACATCCTATCTGTCACCAGGTGAGGGATGGCCAGCCTATCCCTCACTCAATTTTGGCAATATAAAAGGATGTTTCTTGCATTTTTAATATAAAAGGATGTTTCTTGCATTTTTTTTTCAAAACTCCATTTTTTCTAACGAATGTTTCCTCTCAACAATTTTTCAAGCATTTCTTCTTCGTTCGACGTCCGATTCATGATCCATTTACACCTATGGATTCCTGGAAGTGAGGCACACTTTACGAAGCCTAAAGTTACTACTTTCTCCTATTTTTTCTATCTACTATTCCCAAGTAAGTCTAGTTTAGTATTTTTGTATTTTCTTTCTTTCTCTTTAAGTTAAGAATAAAACTTAGGCTCGTAGACTTTAGTTCTAAATGTCATGGGCACGAGCACTTGTTGTTGTATTAGTGCTAATATATTTTTGTTGTTGTTAGTCTAAAAATAAATAATATCTTGCAATATAAGTAACATAATGTGTATAATCTTTGTGTATGCTATTTTATGTATGAGCACTTGAAATCTGTAACTTGCTATTTATAGGCAATAACGCACATAAGTTTTAGACTCTTAGAGGCATTCTTTTATCTTTGCTATTACATGAAGCAATAATATCGACAATTTGTATTGTTTGGCCACCTTGATGGTCAGTGGCGTCTTGTGTGCTTTCAAAATTTATATTTATATAGGGAGGCAATGTCATTCCTAGTCGAAATGCTGTCGAATTTTTGTCTTATTTCTCAGTAAGTGTGAAATATTAATATTTGTATTATTTGATGGCCTTGAGGGTCTATGTTGTGTTGCCATTACTTTTAAAATGTATATTTTGTGCAGGGGACAGTCATATTCCTAGCCAGAATGCTACCAAAATTTTTTTAAAATATTTTCGAATAATGTGAAATATGTTGTTTATAGCCATGATGGCATGTATATTGTTTAAATGTAATTTTTTGTACAAGGGGTAGTTATGTCCCTAGTTGGAATGCTGCCAAAATTTATTTTTAGAAAAACGTGCAATCAATGTATCTTGCCTTGTTTTTCATACAAGATTCTTAGGATTACATGCATGTTAAGTTTTACTTGTGCAAAATGATCAAACTCTCATTTTTGTATGTGGTGTGAGTCGAACACGAACTGACATGCCATATTTTGTAGGATGCCTCACAAGATAGTGCATCTTTAGCCCTTACAGCCGGTGCCAAATTACATGACAGATGAGCAGGTTGCTAGATACAGAGCTCTAAGTCACGTTTAGTTTAGAGTCACCCAGTATATGTCCAGGCAGTTCCTAGAGGAGTTTGGTTTCCTACAGGAGGCTAACAGGCTGTTAGCTAATACCAGGTGGATTGATTTTCTTGCTCCAGCCTTCAGGGCATATGCAAGCATGACTCAGGAGGTATTGGACACCTTATGGCATAGAGGATATCAGCGGTCTGACATAATAAAGGGAGCACTCTGGTTTAGAGCTTTGGGGATACCCTTCAATATCACAAGATACAAAGGCCATAGGGCTTGCTTTCGGACTAGGTACGATCACACCTCCTAGGTTGATGGACAGAGACAGATGGAGAGCCATCACATTGCTTGGAGCAGTATATGACTCAGACAAGGTGAAGAGCACAATGTTGGCTCTTCAAATTTATAGATACTTATAGAGAGTTCTATCTGCTTCTTACCTTGGACATACTGGGAGTCTAGGTAATGTCAACTCGGCAGACGTTACCAACCTTTGAGGGATATATGAGGGATAGCGCATAGACAGTTCTCATGAGATCATCTCAACCTTGACTAGGGTCAACACCACGCTAGGAACACAGGTATGTGTAGGCGGTGTCATCACAAGGCTCCCTCTATCACTCAAATTGGAGGAGGTTGCTTTGGGGAGCCCATTCAGGAAAGCATGTACATTGAACTGTAGGAGACCATCATTATTGGTATAGTAGAGCCTATAGAAGGCCAAAAGGGCCAGTATAGATTACTGACGGTGCCTGAGACCCGAGATAGATGTGGACTTGTGCTTATTGTACTAGATCAGGAGGCAAAGCAGGATGCTCAGGGTTAGGCAAATGAAGAGGTTCCAACAAAGTGTCAGGAGTAGCCACCTCAGCAGGATGCATGAGTAGATAAGCCTTGCAAGCTAGAAATATCTTAGGGGGCAGAGTTAGATTTTGACTATGCTTTTGACATGTAGATTGACTTATATGATCTATTAGGAGACTCACCCCAGACATCAGCTCACCTCAGGTCTGCACTTAGACGTTAGAGATCCCCAGCTGTGAGGTTTTCTTCTTATAGACACCCCAAAGCTTCATACTCTACCACTCCTCCTCTTTATGGACATATAGGGGCATCTACATTGATGGCACCTTTGCTATACACCTCCTACTTAAGCACCTCCAGTTTCAGATGATATATCTAAGAGACTAGCTGCGATAAAGGAGACATAGAGGACTATGCTTATGGTGATACTATCTTTATATACACTACCAGCAGCTGTGCAGACACTACAGACAAAGGTGAAGAGCCTTAAGAGAAATATACAGGTTATAGGACATAGGTCTAATGAGTCTTTGTAGGTGGTAGATGACTCTCTCACCTAGCTCATAGATTAGGGCAATCGTATCAAGGTAGAGGCTCTTAGGGCTAGACAGACAGTGATTGAGACTGATAAGCAACTGAGGAGGTATATTGGGTACCTGAGGAGGGACTTGATGAGGTATTTAGAGAGCCACTCCTAGAAAATCCTACTGTTGGATATTATCGGTTACATGCATCTCATACATAAGCGAAATTTAAAATTTTTAGCCAATATTTTTGATCTAGCCATGAATTTACAATATACATATTAATGAGAATAAGAAAAATCACTTTTGATTTTTGTTGTACAGTTGATTTTCCTTCGCACCGGGTTGTCACAAGCCACAGTGTCCAAAATCGAACACATTCAATGAGTAATTCACACTAGAGAATGATAGAATGAACCAACAATTGGTATAAAAAAAGGGCTAGCCAAAAATCCCTAGATGCCAGCTTGGGAGTGGCAGCTAGGGTAGAGAGAAAAAGACAAGAAGTCTTTCTTAAGTGTTCACACACTTAACCCTAATTCCCCATCACTTGGATTTTTATAGTCAGGTTAAAAATCCAACTTCATAATGGGATTGAGCTCTTTAAAATGTTTGGAGAATTATTAATTGGGCTTCTGGAATTATTTATAATTATTTGGGCTCAATTAAATCCAATTTAAGCCCATTCACAAAAGACTATGCACAAAATCCACAAACTAGGCCCTTTGTACATATAATTGGATTTAATTACCCAAATAAATTCTAAATCCAACCAAATTAAATATGTAGGATCCATAACACTTATGTAATATATTTAATTTATTTTGGTCCAAGAAATAGGCCTCTAAGGCCTTCTGTTTGGAGTTGGCGTGTGGCCCTTCTTCTGGAGGGTTTCTGCGCCAACTTCACTTCTCTGGGCCTCTGTAATTCCTCCAATGGATCTATTAATTATTATATCAGCCCTATAACACTTATAGTCCAATAATAATTAATTATGAAATCTATTATTTCAATTAGGTTCAATTTTACAGAACATTTCTCAAAAGTTCCGCGAATAATTTTACTTGATCATAAATAATTAAACTCTTTAATTAATTATTCTCATATTCACTTCTCTATCCCCATAATAATATCAAATGTTATTATCCCTGTCATTTTACCATTTTATCCTTTTCTCTATATGTGTGTGATGTAAGGACCCAAATTAGGCCCTAGTAAATTCAAGGACATAATCCCGATTATTAATATTTAATCAAGCTTAATTAGATGAATTATTATAAGTTTATATATTGAAGGATAAACTAGTTATTTATTTCTGTGTGTAATTGAAATAATATTTTATTTCAAGGATCAATTGGGATATAAGTGTAATTAGGTTGTAATTAATTATGTGATAAATGTATGAATTATATGTTATGAATTTTATAATGGTATAATTAAAAAGGGAAAAATAGTTTGAGGGCTAAATTAAAATATGATATAAACTTAGAGCTCAATGTTAAAAATAATAAATGAGTGGGGTCAATTTTATAAGAGATAGCATATGATGGGGTAAAATTGAAAGTAAGAAGATAATTTGTGGGTCAATGTTGAAAGAAGCTTTAAGTGGGGTTGATTTAAAAAAAAAAAGAGAAAGAATCTTTGGGGCTAAACTCTTACATGCAAATATATGAGAGAAATTTGTGTTACATGCAATTAGTTGGAGGACTAAAAGAGATATTTGTGTGGGACATGCTGATGTTATTTTCCACTTAAGTCACCATGCAAGCATTGTTTTTAGGAGTATTTATAGTGGGTTGGTCGGCCACACCAAGGAAAAATTTGATTTCTCATTATGGTGAAATGGTGAAAAGATTGAAGGATTGATTTGAAGTTACGAAATCAGGTTTGAGAACTTATTTCTTTTATGCATGTGTGTGAATATAAATGATTATACTTGTATTACTTAATTTTAATAGTAATTTATTTGTTTGTTTAGGGTTAATGAGAGATTTAAATAGGAAAAATCGTATTTTTGCATGTTGAGGAAAAACTGGGTATGGTTCTTGTGAACCAGGCTGCTTGGTTTGTCCATATCTGGAGTTTTAGACCTCGGATTGAGGTGATTAAAAATTCTGGGTAAACTAGATTCAATTATCTAAAATTAATTAGAAGAAGTCGTGGCTTGATTCTGTTGTTAAGGAACTCATAAAATTCATACAAGTGAGCTATTTGTGTGTATAGGCAGTTTTGAACAGTTACCAATGTTTGGACCATAAATCCTTGAATTTAAGTCATAATTGAGTGGGGTTTGATTCTATGTAAACTTTATTGAAAGATAAACATATTTGTAGAAGGAACCTGGAGCTAAATATGTATATAACCCATCCAAATATTTACATGAAAATTTAAGAGAGCTGTTGATTTCGGTTCAAGAACTGATTATAGTATTTTAGGCATAAGTATTATTAGAAAAGTCAAAATCTTATGATATAAAATTATGGATAAACTAGATACCTAGTAACACGTTTTTTATGAAGAAATGTTGGTCTAAATCCCTCTTAATTTTATGCTATGAATTTTTATAAGTGACAGCAAACACTGTTTCGGTTCTATGAACAGCCTATAGTATTTCTCAAATATCTTGAGCTATAGTTAAGATATTAAGGTGAATTTTGATGTTATGGAAACTAGACACATATGAAAATAATATTGTAGAAGATAATTTAGCCTAAAAATGATATTTTCAAATTCATTTGTGGCTCACAAGTTGAGTCCAGAATGCTGCCTGTGCAGAAATTTAATGTGTCTTACATTATGGTTTTTCTTATATAGTTAAGTTAAATATGTGTCTATATAAATAAATAATGAATTGGATATGGCATGTGATATGATTATTAACAAAGGTCTATATATATATATTCATATATGTGCATAGGTAAAGATATATGATAAAGATATCAAATATTTATATGTGATCAAACTTATGTACATGGTTGTTATGTGCAATTATGGTTTCATGTACATATTTTTAGTGATGGAGTAAATGTTTATTTGATGCTTGCATGTATACTATGAAGTTAAGAAATGTCTAAATATGATAAATGAAGGTTTTTAATGTACGACTATCATATGATTACATGAATGTAATATATATAAATGTATATATATGTAAACGTCTAAAAGATTATACACGATTTTTATTGATCTCTTGAAGATTACTATGATACTTATAGTTTGAAATGTCAATTTTACTTGTATAAAGAAGTAATATGATTTGTAGAATATATGTGTATATATAAACACACACACACACACACACACACACACATATATATATATACATACATAGTATGATCTTACATGATTGGGTTCGAAAGATGTTTAGAGTAATGATTTAGAGAATATGTTTAAAGTGAAATGCATGAATATGTCTTTACTTAATTGAAATGACATGATTAAGCATTTGTGATGTCACATGTTAGCATGCTAAAATACAAATCTACAAAGTAATAGGCTTAATTATAGAAATCTTATTAAAGTATATAATGGCAATATTATATGTGACTATGTATACAAGTGTATGCATTAAAGAAGGAGTATCTTATCATGTGATTGTTACTTGAGCAAATTGTATAAATTGTTTTATGAATTATGCATATATGTTGATGCACTAGAGAAGATATATATTTGTACATGATTATGCACAGGCGCAAATAGTATTATATAGATACAACCATGTTATACGAAATAGTTACAGGATTGAAAAGATTTCAAATACAGAATAGTAATACACAATAGTGAGCATTTTCAAAGGTTTACATAAAGTTACACATGAGCATGTATATGAGTACATTGTTCGTTGTTACACAAGAGTATACATGTGCATATAAGGATATGAATGAATAAAGGAAAGATAAAGTAAATAGATTGTACTGCCTGTTTGAATCTAGGAAACGGATAGATAGGCATGCCTATAAGGGTACCTTGCAGCTACGATAGTTTCAACCCCGTTTGGGTTATAGTTAACCCCGTTTGGGTGACTAAATAGACATGGTCCCATTTGGATCATATTCAACCCCGTTTGGGTTGTAGTCAACCCCATTTGGGTGACTAAATTGACTTGTACCTTCGGGTGCCTCCGTTATAATCAATCAATTTATACCTTCAGGTATCTTATTTGTACCTTCGGGTGCTACCGTATAATCCGTTATCCACCTCTTTAGAATAGTGTAGGCTTTATACCAAAGTTAAGAAAAGTTTGATGTTTAACTTAAAGTTTCATGAAGCATGACAATTCATAAATTGATTTCATAATCTAATTTATATGTGAAATTCCTTTTCATCACATATGAAAATTATGATATTAAAAGAGGCTATAATATACACTTATGCATGATTATTGCATATAGAAATAGTATGTACAGAGTTATATAAATGAATTAGTACATCACTAATATCTAGTTATGGACTATATTAGAGATAGTATGTTTTATATAGTGATATATTGCTTGCTTGAAGTAGATAAATGACTTGCAAGATTCGTCATGTATGAAAGCTATGAAAATGTTTTACTGAAATAAGTGTTTTCTATAGCAATGGAATATAAGAGTTATGTATAGGTGTTCATGTTGTTGATTGCTTTTCAAATTAATACATTGGGTTATATGTTTTCCCTATATCTACTCGTTCTTGTTCATTATTGAGAATTGATGTATAATGTCTTGTGCATACACATAAAATATTTACAGATTCACAAGTGATAAAGTTCACATGATAATGGTATTTGAGATGGAAGCGCGCTAGAAATTCTATGTATGCATTAGTACAATAAGTATTACAAATATAATTCTAGATTGATAAATGATAAACTTTCATAGTACTAATGCTCTGTTTTACTTACGAATATGCATATGTCCTTGTTGATCATAAGCTTATATGTGAATATATATATATATATATATATATATATACATATATATATATTTATATATATATTCCTAGTATATGTTAAAGTGTGTAGTAAATGGAAGGAATGACTGACTATAAATAGTGGTATATCATTCAATGAATGAACCGCAAGTCTAAAGGATAAATTTGCTTATATGATTAAATGTTGTGTATATAAAGCATCAATGCCGAATTTACTATCATTAAATCATTCGGTTATCATGTGTGGACTCTTGTCTGTATTTTTTTTAATTGAGCATAAGTTATACTTATAGTTCATGATGTATGCTTATTAGCGACCACTGTGAGTGGTCGTTTGTCATATTTGTGTTCCCCACTAAGCTTCATAGTTTAGCACGTGTTCTTTATCCGTGTAGGTTGCAAGGATAGGACTTTATCCCTGGACTGATATCTATAGCAGGTTGGCCAACACAAGTCTTAGAAGATTGATAGTAGAGTCTTCTCTTTGTCCTTTTATTTTGTAGTTATGAAAACTTTAATTATGTTGCAAATTTTGTATAAGTACTAATGTTATGTTTGAGAAAACATTGTAATGTATTAAGGACTTTTATATAATTAAGGTATTACTCTTAAGTTCACATGACATGGTTTTAATTTCTTCTATAAGTTATCTAATAAGAAATGTTTTCAGCTTGAGAATGTTGTAATATATGTCTTATAATATAAGATATTATGGTAATAGCTAAGTATAGGATATGGGTGTTACAATTCCAACATTGCAAAAGGTTAAGCAATGGTTAGGGAAGTGTTTCTCAATGGAAGACTTAGGTGAAGCCGAGACAATACATGGTATTCGGATCTATAGAGATAGATCGAATAAGCTTTTGGGACTAAGTCAAGAAAAGTACATAGACAAAGTACTAAAGCATTTTAGTATGGGAGACTCAAAGAAAGGGTACATACCATTGGCTTTGGGAGTTCCTTTGACTAAAGAACAATGTCTTAAAACTAAAGAGGAGAGGACAACATGAGTAAAATCCCATATGCATCTGCTATTGGATCTATCATGTATGCTATGCTATGTACTAGGTTGGATGATGCTCATACACTGAGTATAACAAGTAGGTTTCAGCAAGACCCTGGTAAAAAACACTGGTCTGCTGTAAAAGGGATTCTAAAGTACCTACGAAGGACTAAGGATCACTTCTTGGTGTATGGTGGTCAAGAAGAGCTCGTCATACAAGGTTATGCCGATGCTACTTTTCAAACTTGCACTCAGGACTCAAGATTGCAATCTGGATTTATTTTTGTTTTGAACAGTGGTGCTATCAGCTGGAGAAGCTCAAAGTAAGAGACCGTTGTCGACTTAACTACAGAATCTGAGTATATTTCAGCAAGTGAGGTTGCAAAAGAGGCTATTTAGATTAGAAATTTCATTTCTAGATTAGGAGTGGTCCCAAGCATCCTAGATCCATTTGAAATTTTTTGTGACAATAAAGGGGCTATTGCACAGGCAAAGGAGCTCCGGTCACACTAGAAATCCAAACACATACTCAGAAGGTATCACCTGATCAGAGAAATCATTGATCATGGGGATGTCAAGATTAACAAGATAGCAAGTGAAAACAATGTAGCCGATCCATTGACGAAACAGTTGTGTCCAAATCTACACAAGGCTCATTTGAGAACATTCGGTTTGAGGGCTATACCCAATTGGGACTAGTGCTAGAGGGGGATTGTTAGTGTAAGCCTTAGCCCCAATGCATTCTTATTAAAAAATTAAATTAATAAATGAGGGATTTGTTTTATCTATTGTATTTCGGTGCACATCAATTGATAGAACTATCAAATAATGTTGTTTTAGTTTAAGTTATCATGTGTGAGGCGCGTGGTTGTAAGACCTTGAAATAATAGAGACTTCATTCTAAATATCCCTAGTCAATCATTGTTATGGGAATAACAAATGAATTAAGACTAGTATGTTCTCTCTGATAAGAGAAGTTTTGTCTTACGGATTATAAAGACAAAAGTGTCAATCAGAGATCATAGATACATGTTTAGAACATGGTATCTGGATTCGATCCGTTCATGAGAACACTGCATGGTACTAGTCATAAGTGTTTCTCAAGTGCAAGTTTTGCATCAGAGTTCTTAGACCTAAAATCTCTATGAAACTTTTTATGAATTACTGTGTACTTTGACATACACCTAACATACTCGTAACAAGGTGACAAGTATAGGTATGCTTGGGTATGTACTCATTCATGTTAGAGAGCATGAGAGAAGTAAAGGGATTATACCTCTCAATAAGAGAGAAAATATCATCTGCTACTTGATCAGTGAACTGAGAAGTGTATGGCCATACCAAGATGAAATAATGAGTAATCATTATTTATCTGAGAATTCAGTGTCACTGGAATAACAAGAAAGGAATTAATATATATAAGGATGATTTGTTTTATGCCTTATATTAATTCTGATATTTAAGGGTAAGGGACTATGCAAAATTGCATTGGGTCACTAAATGCCATTTGCATTTTCATTTAATTTGGAATGCTATAATATCTTGCTAAAGAATATATATAGCCTTTGAATTAATTTATTAATTCATTACAAATATTAAATAGACCTATAGGATCACACACAAAACATTGGGCTTAAAATATTTAAATAGAATATTAGTCATTAATTTGGGCTTTTATTTAAAGTCAAATTAATGTATGTAATGGGTATTAAAATTTCTAAATGGACCTTAGTCCATGAGAGAGAGAAATTCGGCCCACAAGGTTTAATTTCAATTAATTAATTATTTTGGATTAATTAATTCAATTTAGTATTAAATCCTAATAACATTTGAATCAAAATAAAACACTTAAATAGGAGAGAGAGCGGCCGATATTCAAAGATAAAATCATAGTGTATTTCGGCACATGTATATCCTAAATAAGTGATATGTTTTGATTAAATGTCTTATGTTTATTTTAAATTAATTTGGATTTAAAATTTAAAGGAATTTGAATTAATATATGTCACTTAATTAGGAAGTGATGGAGGCTGAATTTACTACCTAAAAATAGTAAATTTTGGCATTCACACTTGACCTAAACAAGTGATATATATTTATGAATTAAAAGGAAGAAAAAACCCTAGGCATTTTTTGCTCTCTCTCTCTCTTTATCGAAATACACTAGGGGAAAGAACTCTTTCTTGTTCTCTTGTGTTCTTGGCCAGCAATAGCAACTTAAAAGAAGAATAAGATCAGATCTTGTGGCTTCAATCCATTCCCATTGCCAAATATTCAAACATAGAGCTAGCACTCTTGGTTTTAAGCCATCTTTGCAAGTGTGTGTATGAGAATAGAGAGGAGTGGCGTAAAGGCAACTCCTTGGCATTGGTTTTCCAGATCTAAAGTATATAAGTTCATCTTATATATTTGCCATTGCAAAATTCAAGTTTTAAAGAGCATCCAAACATGTAAGTTTAAAAACCCTAAAATTGCATGTTTCGATTCTATGTCGTATATTGCATGGCATGAATGATCTATATTTTTTATTTTTCTGCTGCATGATCTTCATATATTTACAATGTGATATCCAATCAATGCTTACAAGTTTTATGTCTAGTCAATCAAATTTTTATGGCTAGCCAAGATGCAAGGTATAAATGGCTGGATGTTTGGATGAGAAATCAAGATGCTTCAATCAAAAATTTAGAGACCCAAATAGGATAGCTTGCAAATTATCTCTTAAATAGGGCTCATGGCATATTTCCATCCAATTTTTATAGGAATCCAAAGCAGGAGGCTAACATAATCACTTTAAGAAGTGGTAAGGAGTTGAATGATGTTGAAAAAGGTAATTCTTCTTCAAGAATGGCAGAACCTATAATTGAGGTAACAACCTTTAAATCCATTTTTACTAATAATGTGCAAAAATGTAAGGATAAAGGTACGACCATTTTAAAATATGATGCCTAAAAAAGGCATGTGATAGTGTATTGGGGTATCCCTATTTCATCATTAGCAATCAACTTATAAGGGCATCTATTCGGTACATAAGGTTGGTATAAAGGAGTCACCATATAATAGAACATTGGAAAATTTGTTCCAACTTTATGAGACCAAAACCATAGAGAGTTCAGGACCTCATTCTTATTTGTATCTTTGGTTAATGTTATATAACTCAGTTATTTGGTCTAATCATTTTATTTCCTTTCTCACACATATAATTATACTAAGATAAAATAAAGGCACACTTGATCATTTTAAAAAGCTGTAAAACATGTTATATGGAAACTAGTAAAGTCATGGATTAAAGTTAAATCCAACTAAGTAAAAATCAATCATAAAATAGGTAGTTGATTAAGATATAATTTTTCATGTAAACATTGGTTTTCACATGCATATTCTATAAAAGAACAATTTATTACATATTTTTGGGTAAAATAGGGATGAATGATCCAATTTTTATTAGGAAAATCTATGTTAATTTATGTCCAAAAATCAATTTATATTCTTAAGAAAAGGGTTTTTATTAAAATGTGATTTTTACAGTAAAAAATGGGAAATTGGTCTTATTTTATTAATAAAAATTCCAAATTATTAGTATAAATATTTTTTGTTGGATTTCTCCTTTTAAACGGTAAAAAAATTATTATTATATCACTTTGCATAGTAAAATAAAATAAAATATGGTTCTCGTGCCATATTCCTCTAATTTTCTCCACTTAGCTCGGGAAAGCTTATTTCCATTGAAAATGGAAACATCATAAAATAATTAATAGTGAATAAGTATAATAGCAAATGAACAAAAAAGTAGCGGAAATTTAATAAGATAGAAACAATGTAAATAAATAAAGAATATTGAATAAATTAAAAACCATACTAAGTAATAGAAATAATATATACGTAATATATGATATAAGACATAAATAAAAGCATAAATAATCAACAAAAATAGAAATTTGAATGTATATAAGAAATAAGATAATGCATGATGAATTTTAAATTTAACAACATGCATAAACATACACATGCTAAAACATAAAAATAAATGCAATAAAGTGTGTGTGTGTGTGTGTGTGTGCGTATATGTATATGTATATGTATATGTACATGTACATGTACATGTATATGTATATGTATATGTATATGTATATGTATATGTATATGTATATGTATATGTATATGTATATGTATATGTATATGTATATGTATATGTATATGTATATGTATATGTATATGTAATGAAAATAAAAAAAGCATAAACAAATGCATAAATATAAATATATGCATAATACCATAAATAAACATTATTAATTGTAAATATAATATGTATAATATGTAATGTAAATAATACAAGTATTAAATAATGTACTATTAGCCATATGTAGCATAACTTAACATTAAACACATTTATTAGGAAAAATATTAATATGACCATATTAATTGGCATGAATAAATATAAAAATCATAGCATGAGAAACAAAATAAATTTAATATAATTCATAAAAAATAAAGAATATCCCTATTTATGAAAATAAAGCTTCCAAAAATACATTATACGGACAAATAAGGACATGCATTTGTGTGTGAAAAGGTGGTATAAACATCAAAAATATATTGGAGAAAAAAAAACCAAGGCATATAAGGCACTAGGGGAAACGATATTGTTGGTCATGACTTGGATAAGTCACGGTCGTGAGTCTTCACTAGAACCTCTATGCTAATTTTTATAAATTGATTTTTACTCCAAATAACCAAATATCCAAGAAATAAGGTAACAAATGGCCAAAAACTTACTAGGCCCCCTTTTAAATTATCAAAAAGTGGTTTTAAGGGATAGAAATTCAAAGATAAAAAATCAACTCATGGATGTTAAAATGGAGCATAAAAAGAGAAGGTGAGTGGTTACTTACACATACTCTTAAATTAACATATATTCAACCAAAAAATTTAAGAGCCAAATCACAACCAAGAATTAAACTAAAGCTTGTTACAAGATTAAACTAAAAATCAGCAACATAAAAGATGAAGATCAAATGGAAGAATATGAATATTTACAACATAAATATGAATTCTATGCATTGAATCAAAAGACTTTAAGCTCCTTGATATTATCTTCAATGTTGTTGTCTTAAACATCAAGAGAATTCAATGCTTTTAGGTCTCTCTTCTGCTTCTTCTTTTCCTCCTCAATTTCATAAAAGTTATAGAGAAAAGTGGTTTTTTGTTGATTTTGTGTGTGTGTTTTCTTAAGCTTAAAGAGACGCTCTTTTTTTCAAAATAAATGGACTTCTTTTTAAATAATCTAGCCTCATTGATGGAGGTATAGGGGTAAAGCTAGGTAAAAAACATTTTGGAAAATTAAAAATCTGAGGGAAAGCCCGAAGAAAGGCATTTTGAAGACATAAAACTTGAGGAAAAGCTTAGCACTTTTGTTCCCCATTTATTCATGAGTAATATTATCCTTATTAAGTAACCTTTATAAAAGCCACCTCAAGACCTAGTGTCTATAGTTGCTCCTATGTTTAAAGAGGCTAGTATCCTAGTGTCTAGGGGAGCCAAAGTTCATAATAAAAGATATAAATGTGTACCTAAGTTGGCAGTCTCTTAGTTGATGTTGGGGTGAATTGGTGGCTAATTGAGTGATCCGATATTATATGCCAAATTATGAGCGGGAATTGAATCATGTAATCTCTACTTAGTACTTGAGTTGGTGATGGATTTTGATGCCTCTTAGGAGAAATTTAAGATGCATACATGAATGGTAGATTTGAGTTTTTGATGCCTCTTAGGAGAAATTTAAGATGCATACATGAATGGTAGATTTGAGTTTTTGATGCCTCTTAAGAGGACTTTGGTTTTTGGGTGCCTTTTGAAAGGATTTGATGGCCCTTTGAAAAGCATTTAGTGGTCTTAAAAAGGACTTTGAATCCATGTAAGAAAAGGGCTTAATGCTAAGAGACTTTGAATGTTTTTGGAAGGGATATAATGCTCCTAAGAGACTTTGAATGCCTGTTGAAATGACTTAATACTCTTATAAGACTTTGAATGCCTTTTGCAAAGGCTTAGGATGCCTTTAAAAAAAAAGACTTTTGAATGCCTATAAGAAGGACTCTTGAGGCCTATTGAAAGGGCTTGGATGCCTATAAAAAGGAGTTTAGCACTTGTGAAATGGATATCGAAGGCTTATTAAAAGGGATTAGATGCCTATAAAAAAGGACTTTGGTGCTTCTAAAAAGGACTTTGGAGGCCTATTGAAAGGACTTTGGAGGCTTATTGAAAGTGCCTGAGATGTATGTTGAAATGACTTTGGTTTGTAAAAAGGGATTTAGTACTTATAAAAATGACTTTAGAGGCCTATTTAAAAGGCTCTAGAATGTAAAAATGGTTTTGGTGTGTGTAAAAAGAAATTTGGGGCCTTATTTAAAGGAGTTTGAATGCCTATTAAAAAGGCTTAGATGCCTATAAAAAAGACTTTATTACCTATATAAAGGAATTTGAGGCCTGTTGAAAAGGCTTAGATGCTTGTAAAAAGGACTTAAGATGACTATTGAAATGACATAGGATGCCTTTTGAAAGGGCTTGAGAAGAAAGAGTGACTTGTGCTAACTTGTCGACAAAGAAAATCATGATGGATGAAATGATTAATGGCAGCTCGTGTATGTCGAATCATGGTTGGTAATCTAATTGATGCAAGATTATTGGCTTGCCGAATTAAGTGGGATGGAGTGACTGACGCTAGCTTGTCGACATGTGAAATCACAATGGATGAAATGATTGATAACATCTTATAGGTGTAGACACCAGGTCCTGAGGCAGTTCAGATCAGAGTTCCCCAATGAGGAGGAACTATTCATATTTCAAATGAAAAATGGAAACTCCAACTTTCATCCTTGATTTCCATAGTTTTCTAAAATGTTTTTGTGGATTTTAACCTTGCATTTCTTAAGGAATGAAAATGGATTTATAAATCTTGCATTTTGGCCTTTTCTATCATAGACAACCATCTGTTATAGATAGACGACCATCGATGGCCATTTTTTTTGCCATCTCCTGGAAAATGGCCTATCTTGGCTATCTTAGTCTGTCTATGGCTCAATGATAGATGGCCATCAATCATCGAGTTATAGCCATAGGTTACTAGGTCAGGATTTTAAGGGTATTTTTGGAATTTTAAGCTTTATTTTTTAGTGTTGGCTATCTGTCACTAACTGACACCTATTTATGGAGATTTTATAGCATATTCCCACATTTTTTAGTAGCTAAAGACTTGGTTAGGATCTAGTTAATAATGGGCAAATTATGGATAGATTTTTAGGGAATTGAAGGGATATTTCATAGAAAACTAAATTTTGAAAAGATATAAAAATCTTTCTTCCATATATAAACAAAAATCCTAGGGTTTTGAAAGATGGCACACATTTTGAATTTAGAAAGATAGGCAGCCATTCTTAAGGTAGAAAATTAATTTACTCTTAGGAAGCCATAGGTTTCTCACATCGTTTTCTACACACACAAACACATGATTGTTTTAAAACATGAAAACCAATTGCTTGAGAATCGGAGCACAAATTCCAATGTTACAAAACAATAAATGAGGGTAATATTCTAGGTGTCTCTCTCTTTTTTGCTATAACACAAGAGCATGCTTATCTAATTTGATTCAATGTCTGCTAATATAACAAATGCCATAATCATATGAATTCCCATTATTTAATTCATTTTTAATGCCATGATTCATTTTTATTGTGCCTTGAATAATTTGAATCTGATTGAATGTGTAAATTGGCATGTTTTAGGATTTTTCACCATTAATGCATGACTATTTTCTTAGTTAAAATTCTATATTTATGTTGATTTAATTATTTTAGCATGATTTAAATGTGTGTTAGTTTCTATAATTAGATCTAGCATGATTGGGGCATAGAATATGCATGCTTCGATTAAGATTTGAATTTGTTGCCTTTTTATTTATGTTATGCACTTTTATCCTATTTTGTATGCGATAGAAGGGAAAAAAGTCCCATATATGCTCGTTGATCACGTCAAGCAACCAGACATTATGGAACTTTCTTTCCATCTTGTCTCTCTCCTTCTGTTTGGTTGTCTACCCCATATATGCCTGTCTATAAGTTATTTTGGCATGTTTTGTGTTTATTTTTCATGTTTAATTTATTTGCATGCTTATTTATGTTTTTAAATGTCATTTCTAATTATGTTTGTGTATTTTTATATTCTATTTGTGTAATTTCTATTTCAGAATGATTACTTTAGTTTATTTTTAGTATTTATTATACTTTATTTTTACATACAAATTGTTTTCTTCATCATATGTTTATGAGCAAATTAACTTTATTGCATTGAAATGTTTAGTGTTTTGAGATCAAAGGCTTTAGAGGACTTGACCTCAATGGGTTTTATTTCCATACTTTCTTATTTAATTATTTCTCTTTATTTATTTACTTTATTATTTTATTAGATTTATTTTGAGAATTTTTAATAGTTAGTAAGAAATGATTTTTCTTGCATGATAAAAATCAATTTAAAATCATTTTTATTGATTAATCGGATTTTCCCTTAATAAAATTGACCAATGTCTAATTTTCAACCAAAATTGACTAATAAAATGAAAATTCCTTGCTTTCATCAAAATTAGGATCAGTCATCCCATATTTTCTAAAAATTGATAATGATTTTTCATTCTTTAGTAAAATATGCATGAGGGAACCAATGTTCCCACCATGAATGAAAACCCTAATTTATGTATGATATTTTCTTTATCATTTGGGCAATTTGCATATTTACTTTTTATTTCTTCTATATATTTACTTTACTGCTTTCTTATGTGATTAATTATTTATTTACTTATGTTTGTGTATCATGTGAGAAGAGAGGTAGTAGATTAATATTAAAAAATCAATTATAAAGAGCATTTAATCGGGGTATAAGTAAGAGTGATGTGCCAAACCATATCTTGTTTGGGCATCATGAGGTTAGAATCATTTCCTAACAAACTATTAGGTGGCGACTCCATGATACCTATCTCTTAGACCCACTTAGATGCCATCGTAGGTTAACCAATAACAATAGAATTAGGGGTACCTTGGGACGCTGTTTTATGCCTTTTTTAGGCCAGAAACTTGGCAAATTATGTTGAATCCTTGCTTTCTTATGAAATGGCCAACCTTACAAATTTTATGAATCTTATTCAATCTTGGACCTTAAATGTGGGCCTATAAAACCAAGTCGAATTCCACCGCTAGGTATCGAAGGGGTGTAGTGCTCTTTATAGTGGCAACTTTGCTGAGGACTTAAGAGACCTTGCTCCTAAAGTATCTCAATTAAGTTATTATAATTAAGTTTTTAAGATTAAATCCTTTCTTCAAAATTACATATTGCATTCATGCTAGGGCCTTAGAATATGTTAGGCATCCCTATTTAGTTTCGATGTGTTCTTAAAGCACATGTTACATTCACTTAATGTAGAGAGGTGTCAATGAGGACCACTAGTCCAAGCCTTGTACCAAGTGGTATATTAAATGATGACCCATCGGTCATTATGCTCATGAAGAGCTAGATCTATTGGCAGGGACCATACTTGGCTAGCCCTAAGGTTTTAGCACTCGACTACAAGCTCATACAATGATAATAGCTAATTTCCTTTGGTAGTATGAATCATAATACTTTTGCTCGTTATATAGGCTATTATAAATTAAACAATTTAATTAAACTAATCCTAAAGTAGATGTAGATGTAGATGCTCCAACGATTGATAAGAAAAAGAGTATAGTGAACCCAACCATAGAGGATCTTGGCATAAATATGTTACCATTTCCTACCATAGCTAGAAAAGAAAAGAAAAATGATCAATTAGCTAGGTTCTTAGAAATGTTCAAGAAATTGCATATCAATTTACCTTTTGTTGAAACCTTAGCTCACATGCCCAATTATGCTAAATTCATAAGAGAACTTTGTTCTAATAAGAAGAAATTAGAAGGATATAGAATCGTGCAATTAACAGAAAATTGTAGTGCAATTATCATGAACAAGATCTCGAAAAAGCTGGAAGATCCAGGTAGCTTTACTTTGATGGAATATGACATGGTATGATAATCATGATAGCACAGCGGAAAAACAAAAATTTTATCATACATACCATACATATCCAAAGATAGGAACGAAAACATGCAATTTTAGGGTTTTGAAACTTACAATAGATAATGCCTTTTATTCTTTGATTTTGTGATGTCCAGCAACCAAGATGCCTTTATCCACCTTAGTTCTCGATCACCAATGTCAAGGAACAGCCTTTTGCGCCACTCCCTCTATTCTCACACACACAATTACACCGTCGGCTTAAAAACGAGATTGCTAGATCTTTTTTTCAGTATTGTGTAAGGGTTATAGTTTGAAGCTACAAAACTTGATTTTGTACTTCTTTAGATTGCTATTACTGCTCAATAACACAAGAGAATGAGGAACAATCCTTTCTCCTTGTGAAAAATTGAACAAAAGAATTAAGAGAGAGAGAGTCACTATTCACGAGTTACTATTCACGAGTTACTATTCATGCCACAAAAAAATTAGGTTTAGGGTTTTATTTCTTTTAATATATATGCTTATCCTTTGGCAAGTCATTAATCTGAATTCAACTATCCTAAGATAATTAATTCAAACTCTATCACTTCCTAAAGATAAGTAATATATTTTGAATTAAACTCCTTTGAATTTAAATTCAAATTTGAAATAAAACATAAGACATTTAAATAAATGAAATCACTTAATTAAATATATAAGTGATTTAATTTAATTTAAATTCCTTTAGGCTTTAATATTCAATTAACTTAATTAACACAAGATAATTAATTAATTGAAATTAAACCTTATGGGCTGAATTTCTCTCTCTCATGGACCAAAGCCCAATAGCAATATTATAACCCATTACATACATTAATTTGACTTTAATTAAAAGCCCAAATTAATGTCCAATACTTAATTTAAATATTTTAAGCCCAATGCTTTGTGTGCGATCCTATAGGTCCATTTAATGTTGGCAATGAATTAATAAATTAATTCAAAGGCTATATATATTCTCTAGCAAGATATTATAGCATTCCAAATTAAATGAAAATGCATATGGCATTTGGTGACCTAATGCAATTTCGCATAGTCCCTTACCCATAAATATCAGAATTAATATAAGGCATGGAACTAGTCATCCTTATATACATTAATTCATTTCTTGATATTCCAGTGACACTGAAATCTCAGATAAATAATGATTACTCATTATTTCATCTCGGTATGGCCATACACTTCTCAGTTCACTGATCAAGTGGCCGGTGATATTTTTCTCTCTTATCGAGAGGGGTAATCCCTTCACTTCTCTCATGCTCTCTAACATGAATCAGTGCATACCCAATCATACCCATACTTGTCACTCTGTTACGAGCACGTTAGGTGTATGTCAAAGTACACAGTAATTCATAAAGAGTTTCATAGAGATTTCAGGTCTAAGAACTCCGATACAAAACTTGCATATGAGAAACACTTATGACTTGTACCATGTAGTGTTCTCATGAGCGGATCGAATCCAGATACCATGTTCTTTAACATGTATCTATGATCTCTGATTGACACTCTTGTCCTAATGATCCGTAAGACAGAACTCATAAGATCAGAGAGAGCATACTAGTCTTAATTCATTTGTTATTCCCATAACAATGACTGACTAGGGATATTTAGAATGATGTCTCATTTGTTTCAAGGTCTTACAATCCATGTGCCTCACACATGATAACTTAAACCGAAACGAAATTCTTGGATAGTTTTATCAATTGATATGCACAGGAATACAAAAGATAAAACTAATGCCTCATTTTATTAATTTCAAGTGTTTCGTTACAATGCATTGGGGCTAGGGCTTACACTAACATACTTTACACTGTGAAATTAGTAAAACTTTTGTTGGGAATGCCTTGTGTGACTTAGGGACCAGCATTAACTTGATGCCATATTCAATGTGCAGGAAACTCAATCTAGACAATATTAAGGAAACGGGAACGAGACTTCAACTTGTGGATAGATCAATGAGAAAGCCAAGAGGAGTGATTGAGGATCTATTGGTAAAGGTGGGAAATTTCATTTTTCCTGTGAATTTTGTAGTCATGGAGATGGAAGAAGATATGAAGGTGCCACTTATTATAGGGATACCATTTCTAAATATGGCAAAAGCATTGATAGATGTTCATGATTAAAAGGTCACCTTACATTTCAACAATGAAGAATTTGTGGTGGATATGAACAAAGTGTAAAAGCATCCATCAAGTGATTTGGAAGAATCAATCTATTTCATGGATAAGGTGGATGAATGTGTAAAAGAGACTCAAGAAAAAGTATTGCTAAATGATCCATTAAATTTGAGCTTGATATATTCTTTGGAAAATGAAGAGTTAGATGGAGTAGAGCACAAATTGATAACAGTTGTAGAGAAGGACTGTGAAAAAGAGGAACCAAAGAAAAAGGGGACCACTTCAAAAAAGGGAGATTCTAAATTTGAACTTAAGCCCCTTCCTCCTCATTTAAAGTATGTCTTTTTAGAGCATAAAGCAAAGCCAGTAATTATCTCTTCTTTGTTGTCAAGTTTTGAAGAGGAGATACTGCTTGAGGTGCTGAAGAAGCACAAAAAAAGATAGATTTGAAGGGTATCAACCCAAGCTACTGCACTCATCGAATTCCTATGGAGGAAAAATGCAAACTGGTAGCTCAACCCCAAAGAAAGCTCAATTCGGCTATGCAGGAAGTTTGGAAGAAAAAGGTACTCAAATTGCTCGATTTAGGTATAATCTACCCAATCTCTGAAAGTAAATGGGTTAACCCTATAAAATATGTCCTTGAGAAGGGGGAAATGACAGTGGTTAGGAATGAATTTGATGAACTCATTTTGACTCATACAGTTACGGGTTGGAGAGCATGCATAGACTATAGGAGACTGAACCATGCCACTAGAAAAGATAATTTCCATTGCCATTTATTAACCAAATGTTAGAGAGGCTAGCAGAAAATAGGTTTTATTGTTTGTTAGACGGGTATTCGGGATATTTGCAAATCCCCATAGCCCAAGAAGATCAGGAGAAAATAGCATTTGCCTGTTCTTATGGCACATTTGCCTATAGGAGAATGCCCTTCAGACTGTGTAATGCACCGACTATATTTCAACGGTGTATGATGGCAATTTTTCATGACTTTATAGAAAAATTTATGGAGGTATTTATAGATGATTTCACCATTTATGGGCTATATTTTGAAAGCTGTTTAAGGCATCTCTATTTGGTGTTAGGTAGGTGTGAAAAAACTAATTTCATACTAAATTAGGAGAAGTGCCAATTTATGGTGAAAGAGGGCATTGTGTTAGGACATAAAATTTTTGAGAAGGGGATTGAAGTGGACAAGGCCAAGGTAAAAGTTATAGAGAGACTTCCACCACCAACTAATGTCAAAGGAGTTAGGAGTTTTTTAGATCATGCAGGTTTTTACCGTAGGTTTATAAAGGATTTTTCAAAAATTGCAAAGCCTTTATCCAACTTGTTCATGAAAGATGCTCCTTTTGAATTCACTGATGAATGTTTGTTGGCATTTGAATTGTTAAAGCAAAGGCTTATTTCAGCTCTGGTGATCACATTTCCAGATTGGAATTTGTCCTTTGAGCTAATGTGTGATGTGAGTGATTTTGCAGTGGGAGCATTACTTGGATAAAGGTGAGAGAAGATATTTTGTGTAATTTATTATGTGAGCCATATGTTGACAGGATCCCCAGTTAACTATACCATAACTGAGAAGGAACTTCTTGCCATTGTGTTTGCTTTTGAGAAGTTTAGATCGTATTTGCTGGGTGCAAAAATTGTGGTGTGGTCTGACCATGTGGCGCTAAGACACCTCTTTGCCAAAAAAGAGTCCAAGCCAAGATTGATAAGATGGGTGATCCTTTTGCAAGAATTCAACTTGAGATCAAAGACAAGAAGGGAGTAGAGAACCATGTGACGGATCATTTGTCCAGATTGGAGCATAACCATATTGAAAAAGGGGAGATTTTAGATTTATTTCTGGATGAGTGTATTTATACCTTATTGGTTTGCGAAGTTTTAGAGCCTTGGTTTGCTAATGTTGCTAATTTTCTTGTAGGAGGTTTTATGCCGAGAGACTTCACATGACAACAAAGGAAGAAGCTGAAGGCCAATGCGAAGCATTACATATGGGATGATCCTTATCTTTTTTGCCTTTGTGCTGAACAAGTGCTAAGAAGGTGCATTCCGAATGAAAAGCAAAGGGAGATTATCCGAGCCTGTCATAGTAGAGAAGCCGGTGGGCATCATAGACCTAATAGAATGATTTCAAAAATTCTTTCCTCTGGATTTTATTGGCCTACTATATTCAATGATGTAAAATTGTTTATTCAATCTTGTGATCGATGTCAAAGGGTAGGGAATATATCTAGGAGAGACGAGATGCCCTTAACCAATGTGCTTGAGATAGAGTTATTTGATTTATGGGGGATAGATTTTATGAGGCCTTGTCCGATCTCTTATGGGTTTGAGTATATCTTGGGGGCAGTAGACTATGTGAGTAAATGGGTCAAAGCTGTAGCCACTAGTACATGTGATGCAAAAGTGGTCTTAGAATTCTTAAGGAGGAACATATTCACCTGTTATGGAGCCCCAGGAGCAATCATTAGTGATGGTGGGAAACACTTCGTTAATCTCCAATTCAAAGCCTTATTGAAGAAATTTGGAGTGAAGCACAAAATCACTACCCCCTATCATGCCCAAGCCAATGGTTAAGTTGAGGTGTCTAATCGAGAGTTGAAAGCCATTTTAGAGAAAACAGTCAATGCATCTAGAAAGGATTGGTACCTTAAACTAGATGAAGCCTTATAGGCATATAGGACAACATTTAAGATACCTATAGGGATGTCACCTTTTAGGTTAGTGTTTGGCAAGTCCTGTCACCTATCGGTGGAGTTAGAACATAAGGCATATTGGGCTACCAAGTTTCTGAATTTTGATTTTGACAATGCAGGAAAGTGCAGGTCTTTATAGCTAAATAAATTGGAAGAACTCAGATTTTAGGCCTATGAACATGCCAAGAAGTACAAGAACAACACGAAAAAATGGCATGATCGTAGAGTAGCCAAGAAGGAATTTATGCCCAGAATAAAGGTGCTCTTGTATGACAGCAAATTGAGGTTGTTTCTCGAGAAGTTAAAATTAAGGTGGAAAGGGCCTTTTGAGGTTGTAGAGGTCTCTAGCTATGGAGCAGTAACCATTAAACATCCAAAAGAAGGTCGTGGTCGTGAGTTCAAAGTCAATGGTCACCAATTGAAGCCATATTTTGATTCCAAGTTTGAGGCTACATCAGTGACCCTCACCTTAGAAGATGACCCGTGAAAGCTAACAAAGTCGAGCTGGCAACTTGTTAAACCTAGAACTCTTTCTTACCTTTGAACTCAATTGCTTTTTTTTTAGTTTGTTTTCAACTTCTTGTAAGTTTAGATGTCTAGGGCTGTTAAATTTCGTCTAGAAAATTGGTTATGCTTGTTGGAGTGGAAATTTTTTTGAATTTCTGCTTAGGAGATGGAGAAATTTAAGTGTAAAAAGTGCAAATTTGTGTTGATCGCAACTGAGACATATTAATCCCAGCCGTGGCCCCTTTACTATTTATGAGGTAGAATGTGTGCACGGCTGAGACCTTAGTGTTCCAGCCGTGCCCAAAAGAGAGGGAATTTTGAATGTTAATAGTGCACGACCGAGACCATTTGGTCCTAGTGTGCCCATATGAGTACTTGGAGTCCATAACTTAGGCACAGTTGAGACCAACATGTCCTAGCTATGTCTGTTTTAAAATTTCTGTAGGGAGTTCATTGGTCGTGGCTGAGACTATTTGGCCCCAGCTGTGGCTTATTGTTTAATTTTGAGTCCAGAAGGGGGAGAATGACTTATACTGATTTGTCCCAGCTGTGCCTTTCACTTTACCAAAATAGGGAGTTTTGATTTTATATAGGTTGCGGATGAGACAAATTTGTCCCAGCCTTGCCCATTAGGGTTCTCATCGTGGCCATCTATAAATAGCATGAAAAGTTGCACCTCTTTAATTTTTTTTAGTTTCTTTTATTCTCTCTTCAAAAATCCAGTTCCCTCCTCTTATTTTCTCTCTTTCTCTTACATTCTTCACTCCCTTACATCAAGAACCAAATAAGTTCTCTCTTCTTTTCTCTTTATTTTGGTTTAATTCCTCTTTTGTTTTATATTTTTAGATGATTTTCTTGTTTAATTATTTAGTTTTATGGTAGAGATTTGTGTTAAATTTACATATTTTCTCCATGTTTAGGGTTTTTTTATTGAAATTTTTATTCCCATTTTCATTTGTCTTGATTCTTAACTCTTGATTTTGGGCTTGGTTGTAGTATTTAGCATATACTCTTTGCATGTTAGGCTTACAAGTTGTTTATTTGTTTTTTATTGCAAAAATTAAACCTTGCCCACCTACTATTTGATGAAATGCCTAAGAGAATTGAGACCTTATTTTCTCCTTAGTTATTTTGTTCCATTTTCATCATATTGCCTAACAACCATGCCTTAGAAGTGTTCAATGTGTATTTATGCTAGATAATTAGTAGAAAAGTCTAATGTAGGTGTTTGGCGAATTGATATTTTAGGACCCTTTTTATAGTTGTTATTTATTCCCTTTTTGTTTTTGCTTGTAATTCTAGTTAATCTCATGCATGATTTTGTTTACTATATAAAAATTATACTTTGTCGATTTTCATTTGTGTGGTTAAGCATTGTAGTTCTATATTGTTTCCATCTTTTGTGTGCATGTTATTTCATGCATGTTTTTAAGTTGTTCATTTTTGTTTGCATATGCACTATTCATGCATTTTGAGTCAATTGCACCCAAGTATATAGGCTGAAACGATTCGACCTGTGGGCTACTAGTTTCCAAAAGAATGACTCGGTCATCATGGTTGAGTGCCACGTACTTGGTGCAATTTTTCCTTTGGTTTTCATTTTGTTTGTTTGTTTGTTAGTTTGTTTGTCTGTTTAGTTTCTGTTGTAGTTTCTCTTTGCCATCTGCTTATCTAGTTTTTTCTTTTTTAAGTGCATTTTTGGTGTTGTTTTGAACTTTCTTTTTATTGCTTTTATCTTGTGTTGATTGTTCTTGTAGGAGAAATGACACCTAAGCACACTCGTACTGAACCTGGATCATCCTCTGCTGCCCCTCAAGCATCCTCTAAGGCCAAGGTACCATCATGGGTTCCAAAAGAATTCCAAGATTGGTGGACTCTCTTCAACAAATAGGAGTATCTAGCCACCCCTCGCTTGGATATGGATTTGATTGTGGAATTAGGCTTCCAGAATGAACTAGATAGGTTAATCGATGGTGTAGGTTGGAGAGTTTTCATTGAGAGGAAGGAGAAGGTTTATCCTCATTTGGTCTAAGATTTCTTAGCCACCTTCAAATTTAGACTGGGGACAGACAACCATACTAACCTAGGCACTGTGAGTTTTTGGTTAGATGGCCTTTCTTATCAAATGTCATTCAATGCTTTCTCTGAAGTGTTGGGGTTTGATCAATACGTTGCTAGGGACATTCTAGATCTCATAAAGCAAGACATATGGATGGGAATTTATGATCCTGAGGACCCCACTATCTTCAATCCTAAGAACACTAAGGCCCATTATTTGAGAGATCACCCTATGAGGATCATGCATTGCTACTTGACCTTGGCATTCTTCAGTCACCTCGAAGGGCCAGGAAATGTTAATGTAAATGAGGCCACCATTCTCTATGCTATGCAACATGGAATTCGATTAAATGGAGTTGCATTTGTTAGAGAGTATGCCCTAGAGCCCATGTAATAGGGATGTTTTTCATATGTATAAAATTTATATTCTTAATAAAAGGCATCATTCATTTATTAATGCTATGTTTAAATACATGAGTTTGTAAATCTTAAATTAATAAATGAAGTCCTAGATATTATAAACACAGTGCAAAGGCAATCATGAAGGTGTTCATGATGCGAGATGTCTATTGCATGCAAATGTGTTAATATCTAAATATCCCTAGTCATAAAATTAACAAGATAGGACATTGTTAATCCGGACAGACTAGCACATGTTATGCTTCTTGAATGGTTCAAGCAGTGGTTCTCATAACTGTGATTATGGAAGATAATCAAAGCTAACATGTGGATGCTTGTTAGAAGAACAAGTTCATTGGAGACCTGTAAAGAGAATCCTCACATGGATATTAAATCTATGTCAGTGAGGAATCTCTTCATAGCGGTTGTGCAAGTATCCTTAGACTTGAGATCACCATAGTTATCTTAAGTAGCAAGTGGTATACTTTGACTCCATAACTGATTACTTCCAACTGGGAGTGAACATAGTTAGGAGATTGGGTATATCATGACCTACTTGAAGATAGTTGAGTGATTGACAAAGAATTCACCCTCCCAGAATTAATAAGGGAAGTTATCTCGTATGATTCTATAATTACCTTGTTCAGAGAATCTCTGGCCAGAGTAAAATGCCAAGATGGATAGAGATCCATGGAGGGCATTTTGGGAACAATGATTAAATTAATAGAACATACATAATTAGATTTATATGAGTTGATAGAAATTCATACTCAGAATCTAATTGAGATAAGAGTGGTGAAAGGGGTAATTGTACGGTAACTGTTTCTATGGAAGGATACAGTCAAACCACATGACTTTCCTGATATTTGGGTAGTCATGATGTCTAGCTAGAGGCCAATCATGACTTGTATAATAATGTATCAAAATATCAATAGAGATTGATAAAATGATTTAAAGGAGTTTAAATCATGTGAGTTTTGAATAGAACTCACAATTATATATTATACTGCCAACATGGACAGGAACCCAATAGGTCACACACATATAGAGAAAAGGGTAAAATGGTAAAATGATAAGGATAATAATATTTGATATTATTATGAAGTTAGAGAAGTGAATATGATAATAATTAATTAAAGAGTTTGATTAATTATGATCAAATAAAATTATCCGCGAAACTTTTGAGAAATATTCTGTAAATCGGACCTAATTAAAATAATGTATTTCATGATTAATTATTATTATCTTATAAGTGTTATAGGACTACTATAAGTGTTATAGGACTGGTGTAATAATTAATAAGTCCATTGGAAGAATTATTAAGGGCCAGAGGAATGAAGCAGTTGGCGAAAGCCCTTTTGTAAGGGCCACATGCCAAGTCCAAAACAGAAGGACTTAATGGCCTATTTCATGCACCAAATTTATTTATATATGTTGCATAAGTGTTATGGAACTCACATATTTAATTTGGTTGGATTTGGAATCCATTTGGGTATTTAAATTCAATTAGTTGCACAAAGGGCCTAGTTTGTGGGTTTTGTGCATAGTCTTTTATGAAAAGGCTTAAATTGGATTTAATTAAGCCCAAATGATTATAATTAATTCCAAAGGCCCAATTAATAATTCTCCATCAATTTTAAAGAGCCCAATCTCATTAAGGAGTTGGAATTTTAACCTAACTATAAAAGGTCAACTAATGAGGAATTAGGGTTAAGTGATTAAAACAAAAAGAAAGTCCTTTTCACTAATCTCTCTCTCCTTTTTGCTCCAAATCCAAGCTAGCTTCTTGGAATTTTGGCCAGCCCTAGTGAAACACCAATTTGTTTGTTCAATTTATCCTTCTCTAGTGTGGATTACTCATTAGAGGTGTTCGATTTTGGACACTGTGGTTTGCAACAACTCGGTGCGAAGTAAAATCAACTGTTCAACAAAAATCAAAGGTGATTTTTCTTATTCTCATATAGTTATATTGTGTATTCATGGCAAGATCAGATCTAATGGTTAAAAAATTTTAAAATTTCGCTCATGTATGTGATGCATGTAACCGTTAAAATCCAACAGCATTCATTGCTAAAAAAGTTTCAGACTTGCGCACTTTCACAAAAGAGGGATTCCAAGTTGGCACTTAGAGGTTTTGTCATAACTTTGGCTCATTTTCACAGTCATCCAAAGTTTAGCACATCGATGGAAAACCCCATGGCCATTGATCGCAAAATGATGAGAAACATGACGGTCCTTATCGATGATCCTCGCTTTCCAGGGCAAAGGCATTTGGTGGTTTCAGATAGAGCCTTATATACGGATGTTGTGAACAAGGGAGCTATAGAGTTGGAACAAGCTGGATCTAGTACAATCACCTTATCCAATGAGCAATACACTATTATTAACAACCGACTTGATGATATCACTCAGTGGATGGATTCTGGTTTCAATTCAATCACACAACGTATGGATGATATTGTCATTACTCTTGGGATGTTACAAGCTCGCTTTGACAACCAATTCCCACCTATACCACCCCATTCATCAGATTGATTATGATTTCAGGGATTTTTCCTCAACCCATCATTCTATTTTGAGTCTCTTTTGGTTTTTGCTGGGGATAATATGATTTTAAGTGTGGGGTGAGGGTTTGACGATAAAGAACAATCAATTTAGTTTTCTTTGTTTTAATTGTTTATTTGTGGTTGTTGTTGTTTTTACTATGGGATGTTATTAGTTGTTTTGTGGAGTTGTTTTATGACTTTAGTTTAATTTTAGTTAAAGTAGCTTTTAGTATGATTTTCTTTTCAGTATTTTTGAAATGCTTCTCTATTAGTAAGTTTATGCCTGTTGCCTTATTTCTTTTTAATTTAAGTCTATTTACTATTTTATACTTTCCTTTTTAAATTTTGGTTAAGATAATTGTGTTTAGGAGTTGTTAATTACTTTTGCAGTTAGCCTGAACTTGCCAGTTAATCTTAGAATGAGTCAATTTGAACTGCTTATTTAGGAGGTCTAAGTAGCCATAGAGTAGTAGCATTGTTCAGTGAATTTCTCTTTTGAATTGATCTCAATTAATTATATATCGTCAAATTTCTAACTTAATGAGCACAATAGGCTAAGTTTTGTGAAACTAATGAAAAAACCAGTGAGTGAAAGCATCCGAGTGAAGGAATTCTGGAATAGCTAAAACCTTCCTCATCATGCTTCGAAATGAACATTCAACTCAAGCAAGGTTAGGACATGACCCAGGCAGCCTTTCTTTGGCAGCCAATTTTTAAATGACTTTTGACCTACCCTTGGTAAATTTTACCATTGTTAGCCTCTTTGAGCTTCATTGATATGCTCAAAGTGTACTATCTATTTTTTTAGTGCACTAATGCTGAACCATATAACCTAAATGCCTTTGCTTGTCCCACTTTGGAATTGGCTACTCTAGTTTAGGGAATGAAATTTGCATATTGGGTTTGATTCCAAGTTTGCTTGTTAGTAAAAAAGTAAAGGGAAGTTGAAAATTTTAAGAGTTTGTGAGCTTAAATTTTTTAAAAATTTTGGGACATAGATGATAAGGATTATTGCTTTTGGTACTCCCCTTAGTAATTGAATTATTTCACTGTTCATTGTTGCTTATTTGTAAAAAAAAAGTGTGGGGTACCTAGCATTTGAGGAGAGAATTAATTAGTTGAGCTAGGTGATTTTAGCTCTTATTCCTTGAGATTTTGAGAACTCAAGTCCTGAAATTCATCTTCCAAGTTAATAGTAAGAGGGCATAAATTTTGAAGAGTTGTTTTTCTTAAAAAGGTTAGGTGGTATTTGTTTTGGGTAGTGTGGCTAATTCTATCTTGCCGATGTATTCAATTTTCTTGAAGCCAATACCTTCACCCCATTACTACCTCAATGTAAGACCTAGTGATCTTGTTTTATCTTGAGTTGTTTAGTGAAGATGACCCTTGTGGTTCAGGTGCTAAAGGAGAGGCTTATAGCTGTTCTGAGTTTCAAGTGCAAAACCGACATTTTTTTGTTGTTTGATTGCTAGAGTTCATTGGTAGTTTTGGTTTTGAAAATATATAAATTTGTTTTGGCCTAGTACACACAAGAAATTGTTCAATATAGATCAGTTTGAGTCTTTTTAAGTGAGTTCTTCATTTGAGTGTCTTCTGCTG
Organism: Excoecaria agallocha; assembly: GCA_037975025.1. Lineage (NCBI taxonomy): Eukaryota > Viridiplantae > Streptophyta > Magnoliopsida > Malpighiales > Euphorbiaceae > Excoecaria > Excoecaria agallocha. Next base: position 33,659,707 of record CM075815.1, on the reverse strand, counting down.
AGTGTTAATCTGGCCTCTCTGAATTTTCATGTTCTAAATTGGAGTTTGAGTTTTCAAGATTATGGATGATTCGTTTGCTCGAGGGCGAGCAAAAGGTTAAGTGTTGGGTAGTTGATAACTTTGATTTTAGGTAAATTTTATGTGTTTTAGTGTCTCATCTTGCATGCTTTTTTTTGTTTTTAGTGTTAAAATGTTCATGTCTTGTTTAATTTAGTTATTTTGATAAGTTAAGAGTCTTCTTGGTGATTAATGGTGTTAATTTGAATTTTGTACAGAAAATTTGGCTAAGCCATGGCTAAGACAATTTGTCCCAGTTGTGCCCCTTGCAGAAGCTCAAAACTCACCATTTCACCATAGGTCCCAGCCATGGCCAATGTAGCTCGTGAAGGTCTTTTAATCTAGAAGGAAGCTGCGGCTGAGACAAATGTGTCCCAGCCATGGCCAAAGAAAAGTACTACCCTGTCTTTTCATGACTCAGCTGAGATAAAAGTGTCCCAGCCATGGTCTCCTAGATACCAGTATAAAAGCTATAGAGTTATCTATTTTAAAGGAGATCTTTTTAGGGTTTCGTGTAGAGGGTATTTTTAGAGAGAAAAAATGTTATTTTACATTTGAAGAGCTTTTCTTACATAGTTTTATAGTTTTACTTGTAAAAATAACTCTTTTAGTTTAGTTTTAGTTCAAGAATACAAGAATAGCTTCAGTTTTTAGTTTAGCTTACTTCAAGTTACAGTTTTCAATCAAAGAGCAGTTTGGAGAAGGAGAGAAAGGGCAACATCAGCTTTAATCTTCAATTTCAAATGGGTTTTATAGTTTCTTTCTTTTCTTTACTTGTCTTTTACATTATGGATTGTGAGTAGTCTTTTTTGTTGTTTGGGGGATCTTTGAATCCGCTACTCACAATGTGAATATTGAACCTATTTTGATTTATAAATGAATGAATAGTCTATTTCACTGTTGCTTATTTGTATCTCATGGTTTTTCAATCTATTAAGTCATTTTCCATGTATGGATGAATGGTTCTTATCATATGTCTTGATTGGTATTGAGCTTAGTGGATTGGATGCTGTGAATGATTTTCCTTAATTTTTCTATCATGAATATTGTCTATTTTTGACGGCTCTGGAATGGGACTCTAGATGCGCAATATTTGTAATTTGAAGACTAGAGTGTGGAGTGAAATAGATGGGTTTTGGGTTGCCTGGCTCCAGAATGGGACGGTAAACAGAACCTAGGATGTTAGACCCGTGTTTAGGCTAGTTGTTGGGCTGGCTTCGGAATGGGACGTTTAGCAACTAGAATAGCTAGCTCTAAAATGGGACACTTGGGTTAAGAGGGTTATCTCAAATTCATTCATGTATGATTTTAGGTAAAAATTAATTCACATTTGTGTATGGGATGGATGGGTGAACCCGAGTAATGTTTTCTTTATCAAGGTTTTATACTCATTAATTTTCATAATTTAACTCTTACTTGGATTGTTGCTAGTTTAATTTTAATTCTTTCCACTGTACATTTTAGTATTAAAAGTTTTTATTTTGGGTAATTATAGCACTATCATCAAACTTTTGGGAATTCTTTAGCATACGATCGATTGTCTCAACTTGCACACCTATAATCCCTTGGGTACGATACTTGAAAGTCTTAAAAATACTCATCTTTACTACTTGTCGATCTAGTATACTTGCTAGGGTCGCAACACTTACACACACTTTACTATCATACTTGTATGACATTTTCATAAGAACTATAATTACATAGAAATAAACATATATATGCATTATCATTTCAGAAGTGCATATCTATACCATACACTGTGTATAAATTCTATGCATCTCTATATTAAAACATATTATTACATGTCCATATTAGATTAACATGATAAGAATATATAATAAAGATAGTATAACCAATAATGTTTATTCAATTATACATGTCATTTCCATTCATACATGCTCATACTACATTAACATCTATACATAATTATGCACATACCCATTGATATTACAATACTGTAATTATATGCAATCATATGATAACATAATGGTATGGTATGCATGCATACTTATACTATTTCAAGTTAACATTTAAAGTCATGTCTACTCACATGCATGACATATGAATTTTTTACTTTAAGCTCATTGATGACTTTACAACATGACAATATCATTCTTTCATGTATTTGTAAAGCATTTTATACCCTTATTTTCATTGTTAAATTTCTCTAAAATCATTTGATTACACCCTTATAACAACTAAAAATCATAGAGTTATGTGCACTATGTTTGATATAAGCTTTAATAATTCATATTGTTTTATGTAATTATTTTAGGAATAATGAGAGATTAAGCAAGGTTCTGTCGCGAGTAAGACAAAAAAGGTAGGTAAGTGAAGGAAAAGAAAGAAGAAAGAAACAAAGGAAAAGACATTGTCCTTTGTCACGAGCCCGACAGGAATTATGAGCGTGATAGTATTAAGCAGTTCATCTCCTCTGCCCACGAAACCAATAGTGCAAACCAGAATTTATCTTACATGTAATTCTATCTTTGAATAAAACCTAATTTCCAACAATGTACTTTTAAGATTTATGTATTTCCTTATTTTTAAATACGTTTACATCTTAATTCAACTCATTAATGAAATTAAATCTAAGAATTGCTATAAAACATAATAATATACTCTCATTGTAAATCTTAACAATTGTTGCTACAAAATTATTAACTTTCTTACTTCTTCGGTTCATTAGGATTAACTTAAACCCAACCACTAGGGATAACATTTAAAATGAAATCTCCTATCAAATCAAAACTCACATGCATTATGAATCTTATGCCTTATTTGAGTAATTAGTTTCATTGTTTAATTAATCCTAGTTATAAACATATGCAGCATTCATATTCTTCTCTTCTTAATTTAGCTATGATTTCATCACAAATTATTGAAATCACAACATGCATTTCAAGATTAGTTCATTGTTTCCTTACCTATAATCCATGTCTCTATCCTAACAACACATCTATTACACATTAGCTCTAAATCAATACACAAAATGATCATATGTAAAGTGATAGAGGGTCTCAAACCTGTCATGCAATTCCAAATCCTTCATCAAATTCCCTTTCTCTCTATTCTTTCTTCTTCTTAGTCCTTGCTTATTACACTTCTTAAAAGACCCTTAATCACACTATCCTCACATGGGTTATGGAAGAAATTTTGAGAGTGTTTTTTGGGGATGAAGAAGCCGGATTTAAAGAGAAGAGAATAAAAGGTCAATGACAGATTCTAGAGAGAGAGAAAAAAATCTCTTTTTCTTTTTCCTTTAAAATTGCCGACCTCAGGCCCCCCATCCATTCTTCCCTTTTATACCAGATTTCCATAAGGTTTGAGTGGAAGATGACCTCATTAAAAGATAAATTCCACTTAAGTCCTTTATCTCTCCTTATTTTATATTTTTATCCCAACCTCCTTTCTTTTATTGCACTTAACCATTAAATCCTACTTTTGTTCTAATTTTACACAAGGTAAAATCACTATTTTACCCTCTTCCATTAAAAAAATTATTCTCTTGATCAAAACTTATAATACATCAAAATAATCAATCATAAATAAACCTTAATACCATTATAATACTCATAGATTCTCTTAAAGCCTATGTTGGGTCTTGACAATGAGCATATAGAAGATACTTTTGGCATGGACCTAGGGTACAAAACTCAAGATACAGGGTATTATGATATGGAAGGCTATATTGACTCGTATAGGATGGGGTTCTTTCATCACTAGCCAACAAAACACATGCATTTTTAGTCAAGCTTCCCTCATATGCAATCTTAGTACTTCACTTTAAGGACATCCACATCCATAGCTACCCAGCCATCCACTACATAGCCTGATGCCATAGTCATAGTCCTATTTTGGAGTAAAAATACCATAATGTTGATGTGACATTATTCTTTCACTTTCTTTTCTATTTTCTTAGAAATCAAAGGGTTAAAAGAGAATGGAAGCAACTTTTGATGCAATACAGTTATATAGTTTTCCTAAAGAGCTCACTATTGCTATTGTCAAAGAGTTTAGACATGGTTTTGTTTTCTTTTAGTTAGGAATTGATTTTATGGGGTTTTTTCTTTTCAAAACATTTTTTCTCTATTTTAGGTTTATGGTGTATAAGGATGGATTTCTTTTGAATAAGATTCATATAGCTTCCTGCTTAAGAATATTTTTTAGAAAGAACTTTTTGGTTGGACTATAAAATGCACTAAAAGATAGGTCTCATTATGTGTAGAATAAACAGAGGAGTAAAATCACATAATCATGCAATAATAAGAACAAAAAATAAGTGTGTTACCTTCATAGCAACTTATTTTACAAGGCAAATATGTCAAGAGCTCTTAGGCTAAAACTCCATTTTTGTAAAATCATCTGTTTACTTTCTCTTATGTTCCTTCACTTTCTTGAAAAAATTTTCATTCATAAGATGAAACTGAAATTATCTAAAGCATTAAAATTGTAAGGGGTTGGGAAATAGATAAGTAAGATTGAAATTTTGAAATTTTTCTTTATATAAATTGAAGTTTGAGACAACAATCATAGGCATTTTAACACCACATGAAAAATATCTCATTTTCAACATTGTCAATGTCCATTAGTGATCTCTTCCAACATTTTTTAATAAAATTTCCAAGAAAGTGACCCATGCATTTTTCAAATATATACTTATTTTTAAATCTCTCCAACGGACATTCTTGACAAAAACATGATGATGATCTTAAGGGTTTTCTTTCATAGATTCACAAGCTTGTGGAAAATTCTTCTTTAAGGGCCATGATCTATGTAAGCAAACTCTCCTTGATTCCACAAGCATAAGCATATGGTATTCTAGATGAAAGATAGTCTCCTGCACAACTTGTCTTCCCTCAAATATTTATCCTCCAAAGATTTTAGAAATGCATTTAAATTTATAATTTGAAACTTCAAAGGATAAGGATGCAAAGTTTTGTCTTCCATTAATAGCTTAATAGTTCCACCTCTCATAAGTTATATGTAATATAAACCATATGTATAAGAAGTATTTCTCTTGATAATTCTAATTCAGTGTCTGTTTTTAGTTCTTTTTTAGTTTAGTTTCAATGTCTTTTTAATTTATTTTTGCTTTAGTTTATTAATTTCAATCTAAAATTAGTTAATCTTAGTTTTTTATGAGTTTAGAGAGCTTTTAATGGAATTTTGTGCTTAATTGTAATTTTGATAGGTACCTCATGGTCAGCAAGTTTTGCGTGTTGACCATAACCTATACTTTTTGTCAAAAAGCACCGTTTCAAGGAGTGTCACAGTCAATAACACCATTATTCTTATATGGGTATTTACTATGACCTAGGAAGCTCGTCAGTATAAAATTAAGAAAAGAAGGACCTCACGGTTAACAGATTTTTGGTGTTGACCATGAGGTAGTCAAGTTTCCATTCTAGAATGCAAAGGAGAGCTATGTTAAGGTTAAAAATTTTTTGGTGTTGACCATGATCCCTATCCAGAAGCTAGTTAAGGATTACATTACGATTAGCAGGTTTTACCTGTTGACTGTGACCTATGCCAGTTGTTCAAAGAGATTTTAATAGGTCACAGTCAACATAAATTTTTTGTTGACCGTGATCCTTTTTAGCCTATATAAAGTTGATTTTTCTGTAGAATCGGGAGTTCTTCTTCCTCTTTAGATCTAGGTTTTTCCATTTTTGTTCTTTCATTTTTTACTTCATTTATATACACATATACATAGATTATACTTAAAAATAGGTAGATTTATAGTAAAATACTTAGATTAAACATAGTTCTTAGCTTAGATCTTCATTCTTTCACATTTGGGAGCTCATTTACACCAAAGATTTGGAGAAGAAGGTTGACGAAGCTTGGGTTTCAGTTGGGTTTTCTTCCTTCGTGAAAATTATGGGTTTATTCTTTCTTTCTCTCTCTCATTATTTTTGTAATGGCTAGTGAGTAATCTCTAGTTGTTTGGGGGAATTTTGAATCCCCTATCTAAATGTGAATCTTAAACATATTTTGAATGTTTGTATAGATGAATGGTTTATTTCACTGTTGATTCAATTATTATTTCATTAGTTTTCACTATCTTAAGCTGATTTCTAGATTTTGATGAATGAGTTATCACTTATCATTGTTGGATTTTATGTTTGGATAGTTAATTACTATAAATATATTTCTCTCTTTTCTTTTATCATGATTGCTGTGGATTTAGATATCTCCGGAATAGGACTTTTAATATGCAAGGTTTTGTGATTTTAGGATTAGAGTGTGGAGTAAAATAAATGAATTTTGGGTTATTTGGCTCCAGAATGGGAAGGCAACCTGGACTTAGGATTTTAGACCCGTGCTTAGACTAATTGTAAGGTCTGCTCTGGAATGGGATGACTTACTCTAGAATGGGACGTTTGGGTCAAGTGGGTGATCCCGAATTCATTTATATGTATCTTCAGGTTAATTGAATTCACATTGGATATGGAGAGGATGAGTGAACCCATGCAATGCTATTATCTTATCAAATTTTATACTTGTTCATTATATACTTTTTTATTCTATAGAAAATTATTGCAAAGTTAATTTCATCATTATTCTTTCTGAATACCATTTAGTTGATAGCTTATACATACATAAAAATTTATGAATTCTTTAGCATATGATTGACTTTCATTGCTTGCATTCTCAATCCCATTGTTATGATATTCCTGGGTCCTAACTATAACCCACTTTATTACTTGATGATTTAGTGCACTTGCTAAACTCGCATCAAGTTTTTGGCACCATTATCGGGGATTGGCATATTTGTGAGTCTTGATTGTTATTTGTATGTGTTTTTCTTTTTCTTAGTTGATTCTTTTGATTCATTTTAGGTGTTTCATAGTGTATGTATAGACCAAGACAAGAATAACTTGTACCCTATGACCCTAAAATCAAAAGGACTATATTAAAGAAGGAGAGCTAATAGAGAAAATAAAATGAATCCAGATCCTTCTATCGGTAAAGTTCTTCCCGATGATGAAGAAGTGACAAGGGTACATGATTCTTGGTAGATTAAGAAAGGAGATGCCTAGGTAAGGACAATGAGAGATAGTGCAATTCCTAGATGGAATGAAGATCAGAGGACAATTATGTTGCCTAGAGGAGTACAGTTTGAACTTAAACCAGTAACTATCACTTTAGTGCAAAGGAACTAGTTCTCAGGGTCAGACTGAGAAGATCATTCTCAACATCTAGACACATTCTTAGAAGTCAATGACATAGTACAAATCCCAGGTGTTTTAATAGATTTAATTCATTTGAAGTTATTCCCATTCACATTGATTGGAAAAGCAAGGGATTGGCTTCAGATGTTACTAAGGCAGTCTATTTGGATATGAGAGCAATTATAAGAGAAATTTCTAATGAGATTCTTTCCTCCAATAAAAACAGCCAGTATTTATAATAACATAGTGAGCTTTCATCAGATGAATGAAGAGCCTTTCCATGAGGCTTAGGAAAGGTTTAGGAGGTCATTGAAGAGTTTTTCGCATCATGAAGTGGTGGTTTATTAGTTTATGACTATATTTTATGCAGGAGTGAACCTATCTACATGGTCTCTCTTAGACACAGCATTCGGTGGGTCATTCATGAATAAATTGCTAGAAAAAGCCTTTCATTTATTGGATGAGATGGCAGTAAATGATTCACAATGGGCTACACCAAGAGCAATTCCAAAAAGGTAGGGTGTGCACAATGTTGATGAGGTTGCAATGCTAAAGGCACAACTAGAGCTAATAAAGAAGGAATTGAGTGGATTAAAAGTACAAAATGTGGCTGCTATTTCTGAAGATTGTGTGGCATATGAGAGTGGACCGTGTGGACAAGATAATAGAGTTGTAGGAAATGTTAATGCAGTAAGGGATTACAAGAGTAATGACCCTTACAATAATACATATAATCTGGGTTAGAGAAACCAACTGAATTTTACTTTGAGAGACGGACATCAGATTGCTTCAACATCTCAACCCCAAGCAAGAGCTCCCTTCAACCAAAGTGTCAACCATAATCACAACCAATCTTATCAACCACAAGTGACCACCCATCACCAAGCACCATACCTATCCCACCACCATCAGAACTAAGGGCCAATTCAAAATCACCACCAAAGTCATAGCCAAAATCCAAATATCAACCAAGCCTACCATCCACTGAGTTTCTAATCAAGGCAACCTATTCAAAAAAAGAAGCCAAATTTGGAGGATATATTTGCTAGCTTTATCAGTAGCTAGCAATAATTCATGTTAGGGTAAGAAATAAGATGGAAGTCTCAAGAGCAATGGAATAGAAACCAAGATACCTCTATGAGGAACTTGGAAACATAAATTAGGCAGTTGGCAAATTCATTATCCATAAGACTAGTTGGGGTTTTTCCATCCAATGTTGACGAAATCTAAAAGAGGAAGCCAAAATAATTACTCTAAAGAGTGGAAAGGAAGTAGTGTAAGAGGAAAAAAGAGGTAAAACATTTTTTCCATCATTATCATCAAGTAAGGAGGAGCCAACATGGAAGGTAAGTAACTCTAATCTAGGGTAGAGGAAAATATAGCAACTACTAATATTGATAAGGGTAAGAACATAGTGAACATTAATGTAGAGGATCTTGATATAAGTAGGTTGCCATTTCCTGCTGTAGCTAGGATAGAGAAGAAAAATGAGCAACTGGCTACGTTTTTAGAAATGTTCAAAAAATTACATATTAACTTACCTTTTGCCGAAGCCTTAGCTCACATACCTAACTATGCTAAATTCATGAAAGAACTTTTTTCTAATAAAAAGAAATTGGAAGGGTGTGGAATTGTGCAACTAACTAAAAAATGTAGTGTTATTATCATGAACAAGATTTTGAAAAAATTGAAAGATCCATGTAGTTTCACCTTACCTTGTGAGATTGGCAAAACTTTTATTGGTAATACTTTGTGTGATCTTGAAGCTAGTATAAATTTAATGCCCTATTCTATGTGCAGGAAATTAAACTTAAGGGATCTCAGAGAAACAAGCATGAGACTTTAACTAGCCGATATGTCGGTAAGGAAGCCGAAATAGGTAATTGATGACTTATTGGTGAAGGTGTGGAAGTTTATTTTTCTTATAGATTGTATTGTAATGGAGATGGAAGAGGATTGAAAGTACCACTAATTGTGGGGAGACCATTCCTAAACATGACGAAAGCCTTAATTGACGTTCATGGTTAAAAGGTCACCTTACTGTTTAACAATAAAGAAATGGTGGTAGATATGAACAAGGCATAAAAGTATCCATCCAGTGATCTAGAGGAGTCTATTTACTTCATGGATAGAGTGCAAAAATGTGTAGAGGAAAACCAAGAAGAAATGTTGATGAAAGATTCATTAAATTTAACTTTGATGCACACCTTGGAACATGAGGAATGGGATGACGTAAAAAAGGAGATGGTAGCTGAGTTAGAGAGGAGTAGTGAGGACATGATAGTAGAGCTAGAGAAAGAAATTGAAGATGTGGAGTCTAGTGAAAAAGAATGTGCATTGGAAAAGGGAGACTATAAAATTGAACTAAAAAATCTCCTGTTTCTTTTAAAATATGTGTTCTTAGAGAATAAAACAAAGATAGTGATAATCTCTTCTATTTTGATAGGATTCAAAGAAAATGTGTGGGTCAAAGTGTTGAAAAGGCACAAAAAGGCAATAAGATTGGAGACAACAGACTTAAAAGGGATCAATCAAAGCTACTACACTTATTGAATTCCAATAGAGGAAGAATGTAAACCAGTAGTTTAACCTCAAAGACGACTCAATTCGGTGATGTGAGAGGTAGTTAAGAAGGAGGTAATCAAGCTATTTAATTCACATATTATCTATCCTATATCTAATCACAAGTGGGTAAGCCTAGTATAGTGTGTTCCCAAGAAAGGGGAATGATGGTTGTAAAAAAGAGTTAGATGAGCTTATTCCAACTCGTACAATTATGAGTTGGAGAGTTTGTATAGATTATAGGAGGTTGAATAGCTCCACTAGGAAAGATCACTTTCCCTTGCCATTTATTGATCGAATGTTAGAGAGGCTAGCTGGAAATCAATTTTATTACTTTTTAGATGGGTATTTGGGATATCTACAAATCCCTATAGCACCTGAGGACTAAGAGAAAACAACATTTACCTACCCTTATGGAACTTTTTCCTATAGAAGAATGCCTTTCGAATTATATAATGCACAAGCTACATTATAGTGGTGTATGATGGCAATTTTCCATGACTTTATAGAGAAATTTATCGAAGTTTTCATGGATGAGTTCACCATTTATGGGAGAAATTTTGAGAGTTGTCTTAAGCATCTTGACTTAGTGCTAGAGAGGTGTGAGAAAACTAAGCTAGTATTGAATAAGGATAATTGCCATTTTATGGTGAAGGAAGGAATAGTTTTGGTACACAAAATTTCAGAAAAGGGGATAGAGATAGATAGAGCCAAGGTTAAATTAATAGAAAAACTTCCACCCCCAACCACTGCTAATGGAATTTGAAGCCTTTTAGGTCATGCAGGTTTTTACCATAGGTTTATCAAGGATTTTCAAAAATTGCTAAACCCTTTTCTAACTTATTAATGAAGGATGCTCTATTGGAATTTACTAGTGAATGCTTGCATGCTTTTGAATCATTAAAGAAAAGGCTTATTTCAACTCCAGTGATCATATCACTGGACTAGGATTTGCCTTTTGAACTAATGTGTGATGCAAGTGATTTTGCATTTAGAGCGGTGCTTAGACAAAGAAGGGAAAAGGTGTTTTGTGCAATTTATTATGCAAATCATACCTTGATAGGGCCTCAAATTAACTACACCACAACTAAAAAAGAGCTTCTTGCAATTATTTTTGCATTTGAGAAGTTTAGACCGTATTTGTTAGGTGCAAAACTTATTCTGTGGTCTGATCATGCGGCATTGAGACATCTCTTTGCCAAGAAGGAGTCAAAATCGAAAGTTATAAGATGGGTACTTCTTCTTCAAGAATTTGACCTGGAGATTGAAGATAAAAAGGGGGTAAAAAATTTTATGGTAGATCACCTGTCGAGGCTTGGACATGATTATATTGAAAAATGGAAGATTTTAGATTTATTCCCTGATGAGCATATTTGTACATTATTTTTGTGTGATGTGATTGATCCTTGGTTTGCTAATTTGGTAAATTACCTTGCAGGTGGCTATATACCCAAAGGCTACACGTGGCAACAGAGAAAAAAGTTGAAAGATGATGTAAGGCACTACATTTGGGATGATCCTTATCTATTTAAGTTGTGTGCATATCAAGTTCTGAGGAGCTGCATTTTGATTGAAGAGCAACGAGAGATCATTGCAACATGTCACAGTGGAGAAGCTGGTGGACATCATGGGTTGAATAGGACGGTATCCAAAATTCTCTTTTTTAGGTTTTATTGGTCTACTATGTTTAATTATGTGAAATAATTTGTGCAAACTTGTGATAGATGCCAAAGAGTAGGAAATATTTCTAGGAGGGATGAGATGCCTTTAACCAATATGCTTGAGGTAGAGTTGTTTGATTTGTGGGGGATAGATTTTATGAGGCATTTTTTGGTATCTTATAGGTTTGAATATATCTTAGTGGTAGTAGACTATGTGAGCAAATGGGTAAAAGCTGTAGCCACTAGGACTTGTGATGCAAGAGTAGTACTTGAGTTTTTGAGAAAGAATATATTTACCCGATACGGAGCTCCGAGAGCCATAATTAGTGATGGTGGAAAACACTTTGTAAATCACTAATTTAAAGCTTTGTTAAAAAAGTTTGGAGTTAGACACAAAATCACTACCCCCTATCATACCCAAGCTAATGGTTAAGTTGAGGTGTCTAACCGAGAACTTAAAGTAATTTTAGAGAAAATGGTCAATGCTTCTAGGAAAGATTGATACGTTAAGCTAGATGAAGCTTTGTGTGCATATAGGACAACATTTAAAACCCTGATAGGGATGTCTCCCTTTAGGTTGGTATTTGGCAAGTCCTATCACTTATTGGTGGAACTAGAACATAAGGCTTATTGGGCTACCAAATTCTTGAATTTTGACCTTTTGAGTGCAGAAAAATGTAGGTCAGTGTAGTTGAATGAGTTAAAAGAACTCCGATTTTGGGCATACAACCATGCCATGAAATACAAAGAAAACACAAAGAAATGGCATAACCAGAAGATAGTAAAGAAGGAATTTATGCCTGGAATTAAGGTGTTTCTCTATAATAGTAGGTTGAGATTATTTCTTGGGAAGTTAAAATCAAGGTAGAAAGGGCCTTTTGAAGTTAGGAGAGCTGATAAATTTGGAGTGGTGACACTAAAGCACCCGAGGGATGAGAAAGAGTTCAAGGTGAATGGACTTCGCGTGAAGTCATATTTTGAATCAACATTTGATGGTGCTTTAGTGATTGTCACCCTTATGGGCCCTTGATATTATTTGAAAGTCCAACTGTAGACTTGGTAAATGTAGAACTAATTCTTAACCCCTATTCTTAATAATGTTAATTTTAGTGTTTTTTTTATAGTTGTTGTGTTAGGAATGTGGTTCAAGGGATTGTGCATTTTACATTATCCCATTTGTGTGTTAGCCTGTTAGAATAGGGTAAAAGATTGTGTTTAATGGCTAGGAAGAGATGAGAGAAAAATAAATTTTTGATGAAGATTTTAGAGGATCACGGTCAGTAGGTTTTCTCTGTTGATCGTGACATAGGTCGGTTATGGGTTTTGGATCTTGAAGCATACTGGGTCACGGTTAACACTGTTTATCGTGACCCTACCCTTCTTTTAGTCTAGTAGCAAACTACCATGTATCTCACAATCAACAGATTTTATCTCTTGACCATGACCCTTTAGACAAACTCATAAGTCACCGTTAACACTGTTTATCTATTTATCGTGACCCCCCCATTTTTCAGTCTAATAGCCAAACAAGAGTCATCTCACGGTCAGTAGGTTTTACCTATTGATCGTGAACCTATTCAAAAAAAAATTAAATCTTTAGAATTAAAACTTTGCCATTTTGATCTGTCTTTTAGTTTTCCTCTTCCTAGGGTTTATTAGTTTCTTTTCATTTCTTTTCTTTTCATTTCGTTTTCTTTCTCTTTCTTTTTTTCCTCTTCTTTCTTCTTTAGGCCATCGCTCTCCATTGTTCTCCATAGGTATTCCCTTCTTCTTCTTTAACTTCTATACTTCTTTTTCTTTTTGCTTTGTTTTTCTTGTTTATTTGATTTCTTTTTAGTTAGTTTTGATTTGGTGTTTCTTCTCCTTCTTCCCTAATTTCTTTTTTTTTCTTTAACTTTCTCTTTCTTTGTTGTTTGTTTGTTTTCTTTTTCTTCTTCGTTGTGTCCTTGGGGTTCATCTCTAGTCACGAATCTCCAACCAAGTAAGTACCATTCTCTTTCTTTATTTTCTATTTTTAGGGTTTAGTTCTTTTTAAATTTCATTGTGGTTTTTAGTTTTTTTTTTCTTTTTTGTTTGTGGGTTTTCATTGTTTGTGCTTCTCAGTTTTAAATTCCTTTTGTTTTTCTTCTTCTAGACACAATTTTTCTTATGGCTTTTGTCCTTTACATTTCTAACATTTACTATTTTTCACTTTATTTTTGCTTTGTTTCTTTTTTCCTTCGATCTTGTTTCTTTTTACCTTTTTGCTCTTTTGTTGGTTTCTTGCAAAGCTAGATTTATATATATATATATTATGTGTTACTTTTGCTCCATTTTGGATTGGTTTCAAAAGGGTGATAACATTTACATGTACTCACTCTCAAGAACCTTTTGTTTTTTGTTTTATTTTTTTAAAGGGAATTTTGAAATTTTTTTTAGTAAGTCTTGTTAGTTGTGCATTTTTTTATCAAGTCAATTGGGTATGTCTTTTGTTTTTGTTTTTCTCTTTCTTTTTCTTTTATGTTGCAAGTCTTCACAATAACCTTTGAACATCAAATTTAGACATTCATGGGAATTATAATCGCCTACTAGCCTTTTATCCAAATTTCACACTATGTGATGCTTAGTTTTGTGCTAGACTTGTTTATTTTGATAAGGGCATGGTTAGCTTGAGCATATTTTTGAGTTGTTAATATCCAACATGTTATTATAGGCAACATCACATTCTTGAATGGCTTGATGAAGCCTTTTTCAGTGCATAGTTGTCAATATCTTAGGATTTCCTTATGTGATTGCTACATGCTATGATGATTATTTAATTTTTCAATCTATAATATGCATCTACTTCCATTTTGTTCTTCTGGCTGAATCAGTAGGCAAGATCAAAAACTTCTAACTTCTGCTAATTGTAAGCATCATTGCAACAATAATATTGTTTCATCTTGTGTGTCTTTGTTCATTGGCAATATATTTCTTTTGAGAGCATGAATTGAATACAAGTTGGAACTTATTGAATAAAAACACAATTCTTGACTTATGCCCTGTTGCTGCTAGTTAGTATGAGCTTGTTGTGCCTATTTAGCCTTTGGTCTATATTGCAAACTCTTACCTTTGTCTGGCTATGCCACCATTGTTTAGAGCTCTATTGATACTCTTATGATTTGCATGAACTAAGATGCATACTTATGCTAGGTTTACCTGAAATGTCATGTTTGCTTGTCTCTTTATCATTCTTTTTAGAGTTTTTGCTACATTGTTCTTAGGTACCTCAGGGCCATAGTGCCATGCTTCCTACTTGCTTACATAGTATATGCCTATTCTCTATCCTGAATTTAACTGCTAGTATTAGTTTTCAACTTTCATTCTGAGTTTTGCCTTGGTTGCTCCCATTGTGTTGCATAATTATATCTATTCTTGTTGTGCACATCTATTTCTAGCTGTTCATCAATTGCCCAGATCACTTACCTATACTTGAAATAGTCTTGTTCATACCTTATTATTAGAATTTTGCTAAAGTGAGAAGGTAATGCATCATGTCTCTTTGTCTATTGCTTGTACTCACTATGTTTTCTTGCAATCATTTTGTTCTCTATTGTTCTTTGAGCTTGGAAGGATAAATTGGCCTCAGTTGTTTTACCACCTTAAATTAGGATGGCAGGAATTTGATAGCTCTTTATTGTTCTTTGGATGAGATGTTCAGGACCTTTATCTTTAGTTGTGTTGATTGCTAGCATTGTTGTTAGATGTTGCACCAAATACCTTGTCCTTTGATGTGTCACTTTTAGTCATACATGATTTGTTTCATCTATGCTAGTAAATTTTTTCCATAAAATGTCTGTGTATGCATGAAATTCTTTTTGCATTTTTATTGTCATGTATCAAGGTATAAAGGCTGAAATTATTTGACTTGTGGGATACTAGCTTCCAAAGAATAACTTGGTTATCATGGTTGAGTGCCATGTACCATGATGCATTTTTCTTTTATGCTGTGCCTCTACATTTCATCCATAGTTATGCATTTTTATTATCTTGTATCAAGGTATATAGGATGAAATAATCCCTACCGACCCTCACCCCCCGCCGAGCTATTGGTTTCCAAAGGATAACTTGGTTATCATGGTTGAGTGTCACATACCTTGATGCAAATTACTTCTCCAATCATAATAGGAATGTCTATGTTTTGCTGCTACCCACCACTGTCCATTTTTGTTTCTCATTGTTCCTTGAAGCTTATTGGTTTGAAGGAGTTAGGCAAGTTGGCACTCAATTGGATCCATGGTTTTATTGGCTTGTGTTTTATCAATGTTTACTGGCACTGTGATCCATTCAATATGCACTATTGTTGCTATTTCTTCTCACTTTCTTGTGCTTTGATTGGACTTAAAATTCTTATGCTAGACATTCTCCCTTGTTGATCTGGTATTTAGCATAAGCTTGCAATTTTAAAAATTCAATTGCACATGAGCACTTATTCTTTTATTCATTTGCTTTATTTGTTATGATGCTTCTCCAATAAATAGCTGAGCATAAGAATTACACTATCTAGCCATTTTAATGGTTCTGAGATAGCTTGTTCAACCTTTGCCCATGTTTCCAGTTTGGTTATGCCAAACCTTGTGAGCTTTTAGTATTGCCCAATGAGAACTATAAAAATTGAAAGGCATGCTTGTCTTTGGATTATTTGCTTTGTGGGCTAATTTGCTTTTAGAAGACCCTTTCTAGGAGTTATCATGTTTTTATTCATTGTTGATTGAGTTATAGTGCTGAACTCCCCAGATATTGAGCTAGAACTTAGTTTTTAGTTGGAATTATTGTTGATAGGGTTTGAATTTTGCCATTGAACTCTACACTTATTCTTTGCCTACTGACTTCCACTTAGGTGCAATGTTGTGTTAAGCATTGTGCTTTGTTTGTTCTGCTTATATTTCCATTGTTAACTTTATGAAAACAACCTTGTGAGTATTTTTCCAACTTCCTGGCTCTCTCTTTCAACCATGTTTCAGACTTGCAATTTTGTTCCTATAATTTATGCCTATTTTGATTATTACAAGCACAATGCACATATTGGTTTGATGTGGGATTCTTTTCTTTAATCTACAATTTTATTTAGATCCCTCCATTTCTGTTCAAGTACTTGCTTGACTATCAATCCATATGTTGTTGATTAGCTTTACATTATTTTGAGATACATGCCTTTGATCCAACTACAATTACATCACTTGTACTAAGTATTGCTGTTTCTTTTAGTCTTTTGGTTGTGCTACTTGTGCTTTCTTTTGAGACATTATGTAGGTTTAACTTTGCTTTGTTTTGATATTGCAGTGGCACCGAAAAGAACTCGCACTCAAGGTTCTTCATCATCACAGGCTCAAGCATTCAACCTCTTTCTAGCCAACCTCTACCACCTGGTGATCAAGCAGAACTTAGCCAACCACCTCCATTAGCACCTATCCAAAGGCAGAAAAAGAAAAAAATTCAAGGAGCCTAAAATGCCAAGTTGGGTGTCTGAACATGCCCAAACTACTTATAAAATTTTGTCTAACAGTGAATATCTACCTTAAACATACTTGGATTTTAGCCTGCTGGAGAAGTTGGGTATTAAGGAAGAGGTGAAAAAGCATATTGTTGTAATTAACTAGGAGAAATTCTTTAAATGTAGGGAGCTGGTTTATCCTAAGCTTACTAGGGACTTCTTGACTACTTTTAAGTGCCATTTTGGGCACAAAGAATTCCTTGACATGGTATCTTTTTGGTGGAAGGCAAATACTATGAGAGGACTTTTACAGAATTTTCTAAAGCTTTAGGATTCCCAAATGATGCTCTCTATGCCTACTCTAATTATGACAAGAACAGAGCTTGGGAAGAGATCAAAGACCCATAAGCTGAAGGGCCATATATCTCTAGAACCACCAAATCCCACCACCTGAGGGGTCATACTTTTAGGATTTTGCACAATTTTTTTTTCATTATCACCTATGTTCTCATATGCAGCCTGCAAGGTAGGTGAACTTACCAAAAGTGCTCTTTTTGGCTTGCATGGGCAGGCACTTTCCTATAAATGGTGCTTACCATTGGTGGAACAAGCTCGAGGAGATATAACAGCAGCCACCAAATTGAAGAAGATTTCCTGGGAGGCTGGGTAACTATGGTTACTAGGGCTTTTAAGCATCCATTGAATGAGGATGATGCCTTACCTGCAGTGGCTTACATCGATCAGAAGCTCCTTAAGAACATGAAAGTCATTGTTTATTCATATGCATCAGACTCACAGATAGAAAGGAGTACATGAGGAAAATGGCAAGGAGTTTGAGCAACCCTCCACTTGGCCATACCAGGGGTTTTCACTCTATCCTTTGCCCAGTACACTGCCTTGATTGACAGAATGGACACTCTAGCTGCAAATTAAGCTGATTTTAAGAAGCAACAGGAGCAGATTATTATAGTCATGGCCACCTTGAACCATAAACTCATTATTTTAGTTTATTTCTATTATTAAATTTTGGAAAGTTTATCAATTATTTAAGTACATTTTTGTTTTAGTAAAGTTGTTGCATTTTGAAGTTTTATTTAGTTCTAATCATTGGTAGTTTATCTTAGTTCAATTTCATTTTTTGCTTTAGTTATCTTTTTATGCTTTTCTTTTAATAGTTTATTTCTGTTTTAATGTTTATTTTTCCCTTTTAGTCAAAATTTTTAATAATAAGTTTCTGGGTTATTAAGTTTTTTTTTTCTTTTTTTGCTTATTGCATTTGGTCTTGAGTTTGCCCAGTTAATCTTGATAAGATTAATATGAAGTCTAATTATTCTAAACTATTAATTTAGAGAGCTTTAAGTAGCTAAAAAGCAGTAGAATGTTCAACAAAATTTTTTTTTAATTCGATCTCAATTTAGTTTTATACCATTAATTTCTAATTCAATGAGCACAATACGCTAATTTTGTGAAAATTTAGGAAAACCAGTGAGTGAAAGCAGTTGAGTGAATGAATTTTGGAATAGCTAGAACCATTTCCATCACCCTTCGAAATGAAGATTCAACTCAGCAGATTTAGGACATGACCTAGGCAGCCTTTCTTTGGTAGTCACCTTGAAATGACTTTTCATCTACCCTATGATTCATATGTACCTTTGCTTGCCCCTTTGAGCTGAATTGGTATGCTGCAGGCATACTATTTAATTTTTTTCTTGATTACACTCATAAATTTAACCATATAACTTAAATGTTGTTTATCTTCCCTATTTGAGAATTGACCACTCTAGGTGGGGTAGTATTGTGTAGGTTGAGTAATGAGAATTGAGATGATCAGTCAAGAGTGTTAAATTTGTGGAAAATAGGGTAGTAAGAGTTATGATGTAATGATCCTAAGGCTTTGCTAATTTTAAAACTTTAAAGAGTTACAAGTACCTCATGGTCAGTAGGGTTTCTTTGTTCACCGCGACCCCTCAAAAAAATCATAAAATATAAGGGTTATGCTGCAGAAAGTTTAATTAGTACTGCAATAAATAAGTGTGATGTACCTAGCATTTAAGGGGATGTAATAAATGATGAGCTAGTCCTAGAGACATAATTTTAAGTTTATTCTCCCTCTGCAATTGTGAAGTCTAGTTGATTTCTTTTGGGATTTTGATGTTATTTCTACTAGTAAGAGTAGGAACTGAGAAGGAAAAGTTATTATTCAGAAAGTCAGGTGGAAGTTATGATAGTGTGGCTGATTCTAAATTTGCTAGCTTTGTCCTTTCCTTGTAGCCATTACCTTAACCCCATTACAACCTTAATGTAAGACCTAGTGATCTTGATTTTCTTTGAGTTGTTTAGTGGAGATGAACCTTGTGGTTTAAGTGCTAAAGGAGAGGCCTATAGCTATTTCGAGTTTCAAGTGTGAAACCATCATATTATTCTTTTTGCTCGATTGCTAGAGTTCACTGGTAATTTTGGTTTTGAAAATGATAAACTTGTTTTGGCCTAACACACACACAAAAGAAATTGTTTGTTATAAATTAGTTGAGTCTTTTTAATTGAATTTTTCATTTTGAGTGTCTTCTATTAAGTGTTATTCGGGCTTCTCTAAATTTTCTTGTTCTGAATTGGAGTCTAAGTTTTCAAGATTATGGATGATTCATTTGCTTGAGGGCAAGCAAGGTCTAAGTGTGGGGAATTTTGACAACTCCAATTTAGTGTCTATTTTTAGTTCTTTTTCAGTCTAGTTTCAATGTCTTTTTAATGTCTTTTGCTTTGTTTTTGCTTTAGTTTATTAGTTTCTATCTAAAATCAGTTTATCCTAGTTTTTATAAGTTTGGAGAGCTTTTTATAGAATTGTGTGCTTAATTGTAATTTTTACAGGTACCTCATGGTCAGCAAGTTTTACCTGTTGACCGTGACTTATGCTTTATGTCAAAATGCACCGTTTTAAGGGGTGTCACAGTCCATAGTGCCATTATTCTTAAAGAAGTGTTTACTGTGACCTAGGAACCTTCTCAGTATAAAATCGAGAAAAGAAGGATCTCACGGTTAATGAATTTTTAGTGTTGATCGTGAGGTAGTCAAGTTTCCAGTCCAGAATGCAAAGGAGAGCTAGGTCATGGTTAACAGATTTTTGGTGTTGACCGTGACCCCTGTCCAGAAGCTAGTTGAGGATTACCTCATAGTTAGCAAGTTTTACCTGTTGATCGTGACCCATGCCAATTTTAATAGGTCATGGCCAGCATAAATTTTCTATTGACCATGACCTTTTTTGGCCTATATAAAGTAGATTTTTCTATAGAATAGGGAGTTCATCTTCCTCTTTAGATCTAGGTTTTTCTATTTTTGTTCTTTCGATCTTTACTTCATTTATATACACCTATACATAGATTATACTTAAAAATAGGTAGATTTACAACAAAATACTTAGATTAAACACAATTCTTAGCTTAAATCTTCATTCTTTCACATTTAGGAGCTCATTTACACCAAAGATTTAGAGAAGAAGATTGAGTTTCAACTGGGTTTTCTTCCTTCACGAAAATTCTAAGTTTATTCTTTCCTTCTCTCTCATTATTTTTGTAATGGCTAGTGAGTAAACTCTAGTTGTTTGGGGGATCTTTGAATCCCTTATCTAAATGTGGATCTGAAACATATTTTGAATGTTTATATAGATAAATGGTTTATTTCACTATTGATTCATTTATTATTTCATTAGTTTTCACTATCTTGAGCTGATTTCCAGCTTTTGATGAATGGGTTGTCACTTATTATTATTGGATTTTATTATTGGATAGTTAATTACTATGAATGTATTTCCATATTGTTTTTATTATGATTGTTGTGGATTTAGATTGCTCCAGAATGGGGGACTTTTAATATGCAGGATTTTGTGATTTTAGGATTAGAGTGTGGAGTGAAATAAATGAGTTTTGGCTTGTTTGGCTCCAAAATAGGAAGGCAACCTGGACTTAGGATTTTAGACCTGTACTTAGAATAATTGTAGGGCTTACTCCGAAATATGACCCCTTTAAATTAGAGTAGCTTGCTCTAAAATGGGAATCTTGGGTTAAGAGGGTTATCTTGAATTCATTTATATGTATCTTTAGGTTAATTGAATTCACATTGATATGGGGAAGATGAGTGAACCCATGCAACACTGTTATCTTATTAAATTTTATACTTGTTCATTATATACTTGTTTATTCCATAGAAAATTATTGCAAAGTTAATTTCATCATTATTCTTTCTGAATACCATTTAGTTGATAGCTTATAAACACATAAAAATTTGGGAATTCTTTAGCATACAGCTGATTTTCATTGCTTGCATTCTCAATCCCTTGGGTACAATATTCCTGGGTCCTAACTATACCCCACTTTATTACTTGATGATTTAGTGCACTTGCTGAACTCGCATAATTTCTCATACAATAGTAGTAGGAATAGATATATTTTAATTCACTGCATCCTATTTGTATTTTCATTTTTCTCGGTACGTAATTATGTTAATTGTTGAATTTGGTCTTATGGATGCTCTTTGAAATCTCCAACCATTCCCTTTTCCCAAATACAACTAAAGTTTATTTCTTAATTCTTACATGTTTCACATAAATTGAGTCCATGCTAGTATAAATTTAATGCATCTATTTATCTAAAGTTGATTTGGCAGTTACGTTTTTTTAATTAGTTGTGATAATTGAACATAAAAATGTAAAATAATTTAGAGATCAAAATAAAGTCAAAATGCCATTTCAAAACCATATGTATTTTTAATCCAAAATAAAGATAGGGACATTTTAATACACTAGGAAAAATATTAGGGGTATTTTAGTACTTTGAGAAAAACTTTAGAGGCATTTTAATATCACATGAAAAATGTCTCATTTTCAACATTGTCAATGTCCATATACTAACTCTAAGACAAAATTGAAATTATCTAATGCATTAACATTACAAAGGGTTGGGAAATAGATAAGTAAAATTGAAATTTTAAAAATTTTCATCATAAAAATTGAAGTTTGAGACAACAACCATATGCATTTTAACACCACATGAAAAATGTCTCATTTTCAACATTGTCAATGTCCATTAATAATCTCCTCCAACATTTTTTTAATAAATTTTCCAAACAAGTGACCTTTGCATTTTTCAAGCATAAAGTTTTTCTAAAAGTACCAAAATACCCCCCCTCCCCCCAATGTTTTTCTTAGAGTACTAAAATGTCCCTAACTTTATTTTGGATCAAAAATACATATGATATTAGGTATAGCATTTTGACTTTCATTTTCCTTTTTTTTCTCAATCATCCAATGGTTAAAAGAGAATGGATGTAGCTCTTGATGCAATGTGATTATATAGGTTTCCTAAAGAGCTCACTATTGCTACTGTCAAAGAGCTTTTAGATGTGGTTTTCTTTTCTTTTTTAGTTAGGAATTGATTTTGTGGTTTTTTTTTTCTTTTCAAAACCAAATTTTCTCTATTTAGGTTTATGGTGTGGAAGGATGGATTTTTATAGAACATGATTCATAAAACATCCTGCTTAAGAATATTTTTTAGAAAGAATTATCTAGTCAGGCTAAGAAATGCACTAAAAGATGGTGCTCATTGAGTGTAGAATAAATAGAGGAGTAAAATTGCATAAGATTCAATCATAGTGATAATAAGAACAAACAAACAATTGCCTTACCTTTGTAGCAACTTATTTTACAAGATAAAGATGCCAAGAGCTCATAGGGTAAAACTCTATCTTTGTAAAATCATCTCTTTATTTTCTCTTGTGTTCCTTCATTTTCTTGCAAAAAAATTTTATTTTACAGGTTGTTTTCTAGCGTATTGGCACTACACTGAACACTTTCCGTCTAATGGTTTTGACTAATTACATGGTTCATATTACATGTAACTTATGAGAGGTGGAACTACTGAGCTATTAATGGAAGACAAAACTTTACATCCTCATCCTTTGAACTTTTAAATTACAAATTTAAATACAGTTTAAAATCTTTGAAGGACAAATATCCGAGGGAAGACAAGATATGCAAGAGACTTTTTTTATTTAGAATAGCATGTGCTTGTGCTCGTAGAATTAGGCAAGAGTTTGCTTACACATAACATGGCTACCTAAAGAAAAAGTTTTTGCAAGTTTGTGAGTCTATGAAAGAAAACCCTCAAGATTATCATCTCTTTTTTTGTCAATAATGTCTATTGGAGAGATTTAAGAATGATTATATGCTTGAAAAATGCAAGGGTCGCTTGGAAAATTTGTTAAAGAATGTTGGAGGAGATCTGTGACATATGCCGAACCTTGATGTGTTCGGATGGCTCTTGGAGGCCCACTTTTATGGTCTTAGACCAAACGAGGTTTATAAAGTTTTTAAATTTTCTATTTCATGATAACAAAGGGAGTCAATCAAATTTGCCAAGTTTCGAGCCTCAAAAAGTCATGAAATAGCATCTCAATGTACTCCAATCCTATTGTTAGTGGTCAACCTGCGATGGCATCCAAGTGCACCCATGAGGTATGTGTCATGGAGTTGCCACTCAACAAAATGTTGGGAAATGATTCTAACCTTTGATGCCCAAACTGAATATGGTATTCGAGACATCACTCTTACTTATACCTCGATTAGTTGCTTCTTATAAATGAGTTTTTAGTATTAATCCACTACCTTTCTTCTCACATGATGCATAACAATAAATAAATAACCAAACAAGAAAGAAATAAAGTAAAAATAAATAAATTATTGCATAAGCAAATCGTCCAACAAAAGGAAAATAAAATACATAAATCGGGGAATTTATTTGTAGTGGAAATATTGGTTCCCTCATGCATATTTACAAAAGAGGTGAAG
The DNA here is from genome assembly GCA_037975025.1 of Excoecaria agallocha. Taxonomy (NCBI): domain Eukaryota; kingdom Viridiplantae; phylum Streptophyta; class Magnoliopsida; order Malpighiales; family Euphorbiaceae; genus Excoecaria; species Excoecaria agallocha. The sequence goes on along the minus strand of CM075815.1, from coordinate 33,635,962 downwards.
AGTCCTTATAGATTTTAGAAAATGTGGGATGAGTGATCCCAATTTGATAAAAAAAGACTCTTTATTTTATTGTTCAATTTTTAGGTGAAAATTAGACATTGATCCATTTTATTAAGAACCCAATTTATTAAGTAAAAATGATTTTATGTTAATTTTTATGTTAACATGGGAAAAATCATTTATTACTAAGCTATTACAATCCCCAAAATAAATTCAAAATAAAATAATAAAAAAAGGAAATAAAAAGAAATTAAATAAATAAATGAATAAATGCAGGATTAAAAAGCTGTCTAGAGGTGACAATCTTCCAAGCACATCGACCTCAAACTCCCAAAAAGTCCATGCAAATAAAGTTAGTTGCTCACAATAATTAGTATATGACAAATAAAATAAATATTAAGGCAAGATAAAATGAAACATGCATTCTAGAATAAAAATAATAGACAAAAAGAATATAATGCATGCAAACAGAATTAAACATAACACCTAAAAATATAATTAATCATGCAAATAAAGTTAAAGCAAGAAAACATACAAAATAGCATAAAGATGGCTAAAATAGACTCATAGATGGTCTGAGGGTAACATAGACATCCAAACAAGAGACCAGGGATGGGATAGAAAGAAAGTCTTATGTTGTCCCATTGGTCGACATGATCGATGGGTGTCTGTAGGGTTTTTTTCCTGTCTATCACATACAAATTAGACAAAAATGGACAGAATGCATAGATGAACAAACCAAGCTTATTTTTATCCTAATCATGCATAATCTATATCCTAATACATGCCAAAACTAATTCTAAAATCTAAAAATAATTTAAATCACACTAGAAATAATAAATTAGCAATAGATGTAGAGTTATACTAAAGAAATACAATTGTGGAAAGAGTTCTAGATCATGTCATTCTACACATAAATCACATTCAGAGTTTATTGCTGGTATGAAAGTTACAGAAACATTAAAACGAATCTAATGACTATAAATCACAATAAGTATGGCATCAAACTTAAATAAAATCAAACTAACATGTATAATTTCATGCAATAACAACAGAGAGAGGGAGCCCAAAATATTACCCTTAGCAAGAGTTTTTATAATGTTGGAAGCTACTCTCCAAGCGCTGATTAATGATTTCCACATTTGAAAATGTTTAATGTGTTTTTTTATGGAGAAGGTAAAGTGAGAAAGCCTTGGTCTCAAGAGCATAAATTGATTTTCATTCTTAAGAACGATGGCTACTTTTTTCTAAAAATGTGTTCTCCTCTTTGAAATCTAGGGTTTTAATTTTTATATGAAGGAAAGAGTTTGTAATCAATTCAAATTCTATTTCTTAGAAATCTACCCTTCAAATCCCTAAAATCTCATCAAAATCTAATCCTCCCAAAATAGGTTTTATCTAAAATCTTCTCTGCTGAAAAATGAGAGAATTTTTGAAAATCCCCTTCGACAAGCTTTTATCATTGATAGACGACTTTCATTCAAGATGATCATAGAAAACCAAAATAAGCAGTATGCCAAGAGACAACTAGGGAAAAGACAATTTGTCATTGAAATTGGCCAAAATGTAAGATTTTTCAAACTCATTTTTATTCCTTAGAAATACAAAGTTAAAACTCACAAGACATTTGAGAAAGCTACAAAAATTAAGGACAAAACTCAGAGTCTATGATTTTCATTTAAAATATGAAAATTTCTTCATCATCGAATAACTCCAATTTGGGCTGCCTCAGGACTCAATGTCTACAGTTACCCCCACTTTTAGGGAACTTTGTGCACTAGTACCTAAGTGAGCTAAAATTCAAAGTAAAAGAAAAAAAGTATACCTAAGGCAGCAAATCTCTTAATGTTTAGCTGGGAATGCGTGCTGGAGGCAGCGAATCTCTTGTCTGAAAGTATGCCAGAGGCAGCAAATCTCTTGCTAATGGCTATTTCACCCGTTAAAAGAATTTTGATGCCTCTTAAAAGGAATTCATGCTTCAAAGAGACTTTGAAAATTTTGATGCCTTTTAAGAGGACTTCATGCTTCGAAGAGACTTTAAGAGTTTTGATGCCTCTTAAAAGGACTTTATGCTCCAAAGAGACTTTTGATTGATTTTTATGCCTCTTAAGAGGACCTCAAACTTAGAAGAGATTTTGAGAATTTTGATGCCTCCTAAGAGGACTTTATGCTCTGAAGAGACTTTGATTAGTTTTGTTCTCACTAAGAGACTTTGAACGATTTTATTCTCACTAAGAGACTTCGAATGGTTTTATGCTCACTAAGAGACTTTGAATGATTTTATGCTCACTAAGAGACTTTGAATGATTTTATGCTCACTAAGAGACTTTGAATGGTTTTATTCTCACTAAGAGACTTTGAAATTTCAAAGTGTTTGACTTGCAGGGATACTTTGGATTTTTTAAGGATTTGCAAGTCTAGGAACTTTGGTTTATTTCCTTTTGGTTACAAGACTTCTTCTTCTCTTCTTCTCTCTCTTTGTTTTGTTTGTTTGTTTTTTTATGATTTGGGATCTTTGGTCTGTTGACATGTTTTAGAACTTGGATTTGATTTTTAACATGCCTCTTTGGAGGGTTTGATTATTATAGAGAGATTTTGACTATCAGGCTTAATACTCATAGGGAGACTTTGGATGCCTCGCAAAGAGGACTTTATGCTCATAAAGAGATTTTGATTACTTCACGAACAGGAATTTGTGCTCATGAAGAGACTTTGATTACCTTGCGAAAAGGACTTTGTGCTTACAAAAAGACTTGGGATACCTCATGAAAAAGACTTTGTTCTCATGAAGAGACTTTGGATACCTCGTGAAGAGGACTTTGTGCTCACGGAGAGACTTTGGATGCCGATGAACCAAGTTTCATTTTTGTTTGAGTTTGTTTGTTAGTTTTTGTTTTCTTTTTCTTTTTTTTTCATTTTTTTACTTTTTATATCTTGAGTGTATGTTGAATTTTTATACTTTGGGTGTGTTTCAAGGCCTTGAAACTTTCGTTATGATTACATATTTACACAGTTTGTGTTCTTTGTACCCTTATATTTAAAGGGTTTGATCTTTTGTACACTTGAAGGATTTTGAGTTTCTATGCAGTATGTGTGGTGTGTCCAAATATACATCTCATGTTAGGGGGACTTACCTGGTTCACCCTAGCAAAGGTGTGTGTGTGGATGGCCTAACTCTTCAAATGGTCTTCTTTTGGGACTCGCATGATCTCTACTAATTGTTATGTAGCAATGTTGAGTCAAAGTCATCTCTTGGTATAAATTTCATTTTTGAGTCAATCAAGGGCCTATAGATGCACTCATTTTACCCATTCTAGAGAGAAAAGCATATGCATGCTAATAAAACACCATTTTTTGGATTTCAAAACTTGTGATGGAATATTTTCAGAAAACTCGATGCTAAAGAAAAATAGAGTGCCACTACTTCCTGGTTGCTTTTAAAATAGCATTATCCTCATTAGGTTACCCAAATAGAGGCTGACTCAGGTCTAATGTCTACAAGAAGTTGCAGTTGTTATCATCAAGACCTACTAAGAGTTAGGGGATGCACCACCATAGAGAAGATCGACACTATGCCTACCATCAACACATTAGGCACCTCACATATTATTGCTACACAATGAGGAAAAAGATTTGATAGATAGCAAATAAATTTTTGATCCTAAGAAAAGAGAAAAAAAAGAATAGAGGGTACAATGTCGTACTGCCTTCTATGTTTATGATGGGGTCCAACTTGCCTGATTCATATGTGATAAAGATCTTTTTAGGAATGAAGATATGGTTGTTACTCATTCTACCCCTAAAGTAAAAAAGCCCAATTGAGGAAAATCGACCAACTTCTATGATTGATTGTTGGGATTCCACCAACAAGAGTGAGGAGGAAAGGGCAAGAGTGCTCATTGAGGTATGTAATTTTAATGAAAGAGTAAAGGTAGTCACCAAGAGTGGAAGGGTGATGCCTAAAGTTGAGAAGTAACCAGCTCTTACCACTATGCCTATAGAGAATGAGGTTGAGTAGAATTAGATAATCAAGTAGTTAAAAAAGATGCAAACTTAGATTTCTATATGGGATTTATTAAGACAGTCTCTATTGCATAAGGAAAAGTTGGTTTAGGCCTTGCACAAGTCTACTATGGCCAGTATGATTTCACCATCCAAGCTATTAGATTTGGTCAAAATGGGAATTGGGTAGAATGTTATATACTCAAATATAGACATACTCGCTGAAGGTAGCAATCATAATTGTCCTCTTTATATCAAGGCTTAGGTGAATTGCAAGAATACAACTTGCATTATGGTAGATGGTAGCTTCTTAATTAATATGTGTCCATTGGTAGTCATCCCTACATTTGGACTGAATGAGAGTATGTTGAACAAGTCTGACCTAACCATATCTGCTTGTGATAATTCAAAAAGGCATGCTACAGGTACATTTAAAGCTTTCATGAAGACAAGGCTGGTTGAGATTGAGGCTGAGTTTGTAGTGTTGCTTATCCCTGTCAACTTTTCAATGATGCTTAGAGACCATGGTTCCATAAGTTAGGAGGAGCGCCCTTTATGCTGCACCAAATGATAAAGATACCATATAATGGTCAGGTGGTCACCATCAAGGTTGTTAGGGAGAACCAAGTATTTGTGCTTAAGATTGCAAAGTGGACGGGTTGTCGAAGCCCTTTAAAATAAATACTGATTCACCTTAACTAACTTGCATAAATAGTGGAACTAGGTCGAATCCCAAGAGAACTATGTGATTAATTTCTCAATGTTAAAAACAAAAATATAAAGTAAATGGGGGGTTTTGAATCTTTGGATTAAATCTAAAAGTAAATTAACAAGAAATTAACAGAAAGAAAAAATATTAAATTAAATGAAAATCAATCTTACCAAACTTCCAATTCAAAGGTATAATTCTCATCCAATTGCGACTTTAACCATAGACTTAAAGATTAGTTTCTCAATCCAAGAACTTAGTCTACTTAATCGAAAAAGTCGTAGAAAGCAGTAATTTTCCTAATGTAATTGACTCAAACAAAGCATTTAAAATCAAATCTTACCATTAATTTAACTAGGCACGATAGCATTCAATATCAATTCAATGATAGCATTAAGAATTAATGAGAATGACTAAGACAAAAATTAATTGATCGAGATAGCTACAATTCAATTAACTTTACACCTTTATTTGCCTAGAATCTATTATGCAAGCTATGTAAATTGGAAAGCCGAAATCACACACGTATAAGCTAATTCCTTGCTACTAAAATCAATCATTCATGACAATTACAAATCACAAACTCACGAATAGCAATAAAAAATTAATATTGAATTAAGGCGTCAAGTTAATCAATATAAATAATTCATAAAAAATAAGAACAACGAAATAAAAATTACTTAGATTGATGAAATGCCTGTTGATTTTAAAGCCTCACAAAATTACAATTGGAATAAATTCACCCTTGAATTGGAATTAAAAACTTAGCCACTCATGCTAAAAATCAAAAGCATTGTCAAAGAGAAGAAATAGAACTAAGAATTTCGGATCTAAAACTCTAGAAAAAATAATCCCCCCTTTACTAAGAACTAAATGCACGTTTATATATCTTCAAAAGGAGAGTTATATCCAACCATTGCTTCCGCTTTTTATAGACTTCCAATATAAGCAAAAGACTTCCTATTTAAAAGTTTTGGAAAATCCTTGCATGCCTTGGAAAACCTCTCGATCGGTGGAGCAAAATGGCAATCGGTGGAGCAAGGTTTCAATCGGTGGAGTATGGTTTCTACTTACTTTGTAGAGTAACATTTTACTCTACCTAGTGCATTGACACTCCACGAAGTGTGGAGCTTCTGCCTAAGAACATGAATTACTCTCTCTTGGTAAAGTTATCTTAAAGACCAAACTATCATTTAAGTCGTTTTAACTTTTTTTTCTTCCTTTAATTAAGTCCTAAAAACGCAAAAAATGCTTAATTAGACAATCAAAACATCAATTGAAGAAACTAACTATTAAAACAACTAAATTAACACAAAATTATCCTAAAAATATAGTAGAAACACATTAAAAACATAGTTAAATTCACATTTATCAAATACCCCACACTTAGCTTTTGCTCGTCCCCGAGCAAATCTGAACAAACCAACCTCTCAGAATAATTAAACTTAAAATTAGATTTAAACAATTCAAAATTAAATTTAACATTTAACAAGAGCACTCAATAAAATCATGGCTAAAATAAACTCAAATAAGGAGATAAGAATCAATTTCCATATGTGTAAGACCAAAACAATTTAAGTAATTTTCAAAAACAAAACACCAATGCATCTCATAATCAAGCTTTAGAATTAAAGTATACTAAGTACACTTAAGGTTTCGCACTTGAAACTCTAAAAACACTATAGGCCTCTCCTTTAGCACCGAAACCCGAAGGTCATCTCCGCTAAATAACTCAAATCAAAACATAGAATCACTTAGGTCTTAATTGGGTTGTAATGAGGTTTAAGGTCTTGGCTATCAAAGAAATGGTAAAAAGATAATCAAAGAGAATTAGCCACTCTTTACTTGAATAAATCATATTTCTACATTTTCAAACTATTAAGCACAATTCCTTTTTCAAGCTCACTTATTCGATATTCTTAAGCATTAAACAAACCCAAAATAGAAGCAATAAGACTAAAATCCCTCTCAGTTTTCTTATTTATGAGAAGTCCCAATCTCTTTTCCTTATAACTACCCCACACTTAAAATTTTGCCATATGCTAGCTTTATTATTTTTTTTTCTTTTTTTATAGCTTCTTTTGCTGGCAAATTATAGAAACAGGGGTAAAACAAGGATATTTATACAAGCACTTGACTTCATCAAACAATTCTTGCCCAAAATGATGCAATCATTCTCATTACACTTAATTTAAATTCCCAATAAATGTAATCCTATCCAAATCTAAAGTGGCCAATTTTAAAGGGTAGATAAAATTTTTTAGGCTATATGGTTTATAATGAGTGTAACAAAAACAATAAACATGGTACGCTTTAAGCATACCTCATTAAGCTCAAATTGGCTAACAAAGGTTAATCATATCAAAAGGGTAGGAAAATAGTCTTTTTATTAGCTCAACAAGAAAAACTGCCTATATCATTTTCTAAGTTGCTTGAGTTGCTTTTATGCTTCGAAGGGTGATGAGGAAGGTTCTAATGTCCTAAAATTTCTTGCTCAACTATTTCAATGCACTGGTTTTTCTAAAGAAAAACTAGTCTTTTGTGCTTTGAATATGCGAAAACTAATAATTATAAACCAAGATGAGCAATAGATTAGCTCAAAATTTCAATGAACAACCTACTTGCCTTACTGCTAAATTATAATCTTGATTATTGCAAAATTTAAATTCAAGTTCAATTTGTTCAATTACTGAGAATAACTAGGGCAAACTAAGCTTTATGTAAGCTAAGTGATATATACTAATTAACTATGTATTAGAATGCTCTAAGGGCAAAAACAACTAAGTAACCAAGAACTAGCAACTATTCATATCATTACTGAGTTAGTTACAGCACCAAGTTGCTCCTAACGTTACTATTACACACCAAAAAGTAAACTAAAGATAAAAACAAAACAATATAAAACAAAAGAACATACTTGTGTTCATAATATAAAGAAAGAGAAAAAGTAGACTTCCTGGATTTAAGTGAAACTCTAAAGATCAGAGAAACACTACCCCCCTTACAAAAATTATTGCTTTCCACAGCAACTCAAACTTGGTTCACTCGGATGGCAGAGGCGGTGGTGGTGGGAAACGCCTCCAAAACTCAACATTGAATCTTTCAAAGTCCCTACGTAGGTCTCCAATATAATCTCGCATATTATCTAGCCTTCCTATGACTTGATTCATAAAAGTCACAAGTAGTGAAGGAACTTCTGGCTGTTCATGAGCTGAGGTAGCGACTAGTGTAGGAAGTTATTGCGCTGGACCGGTTGGCTCGGGTTCATTGTCTTCTAGTTCCTCATCGTGATTTCGGCCAATAGTGATTAAGTGCAAATACTCATCCCAAGTGAACCAATGTCTCCTGGGTTTCAACACTAAAATTTTCATTCAGGTTAGCATACTATAATCAATGAATTTGATCTCACCGAGGGATTTTCGCCTGTCCATGTGGCCCACATGGTCAGCCATAATTGTTGCTACCCATCCTAAGGACGTCTTTTGATTATAGGATTCTTCTTTTGCAACTCCTTAATTTTGCGGCACAAAAGCATAGCACCATTGATCTTGATTCCTTCCACCATACCCCTTAGAAGCATGCATTCTTTAGCATTAATTGCACCCGTACTGCCAAGACAACTAAAGAATGTGATAGATAAAAATCTATGTAAAATTCTCAATGCATGGCTGCCTAAAGCATGTGTTTTCATTTTTCTTGTCTTGTATTCAATTGGATTGAGGGGATCCCAAATAAATTCCCAGTTCTCTTGATGTGTAGCATTTGGTAACTCTCCTATGGCATTGGTTGGGAAGCCTAATTTCTCAGTAAAATTAGGAAAAACATGTAATGGCAGTGCCTACCAAGCTTAAAGCTTACAGTGCTTAAATCCTGCTCATCTTCAAATGTTAGCATAAAAGAAGTGAAAAATTGTAGCGCGATATAAGGGCGAACCTTGGATAATAGGATATATTTCATCCCAAAGGTTGGCATCTGCAATATCCAGGAAAAACTCACGGAGGTATACTGGCTTCTCAAATTTCATGTCCTTGAAGTACTCATACAATTCTGCATTTTTGTCATCAATGTATGCAGGAATAGGCTTTGCTGAAGATGTGGATGCCTCCTTAGTTCTTGCCTTTTTTGGTGCCACTACACAAATATAACCATGCCAAATTAAATGATAAAGCAAAGGAAACCACAGCTAAAGCATTTAAAACCATTGAATGAATGTAATTTCAATTGTTGTTTAAATGAGAAATGCAACAAATGAGTTAATAAATAAATGGTAATGAGGTGCAAATATGTTGGGTTGAGAAAAACAAAGGGCATGAGAAGGACATGATAACTTAAAATAAAGCAATTAGTTAAGCTTTTTATCTTTGAGGCATTTGGTCGAACACGTTGTATGCATGAATTTATAAAGCTCTAACTAATGTAACTTTAACTATCTCAAACCCATATTGATACCACAGTACTCTATTACTTGCACATAACTCAAGTACATGCATAATTGCCTCAAACCATGTCAAGAACAATGCAAGATCTCATTTCAAAAGAAGTATGAATGCACAAATTCTAGGGAGTAGATTAAGAACCCAACAAAGAAATTAAACAATTTAAAGGTACAAAGGAACTTCCTTGAGTGATAAGTGAATGTAGGAGGAAGATCTAGCAAGCAAAAGACTTACTCGGTGGAGTGGATTATAGAGAGGTCGAATAAGACATTTATCAATCGGTGAAAACAAGCAAATAAAAGAGTGAGTGCGCAAAAATGAAAGAGAAGGGTGATTTATAGGCATTAATCGATGGAGTGAAGGGCACTCGATGGAGTGTCCTTTCACTCTACCGAGTGTGCCTTCCCCGGATACCAAGACCAATTTTTGCAAAATTAAATCTTTTTTTAAAGAAAACTTACAATACTCTGCAGAGTAAAAACACACTCTGCCGAGTGTGATTTCACTAGGTGGAGTGTCATTTTACTCAACAGAGTATTAGGACACTGCACACTAAAACATAAAAAAGAGAAGAATTAAATAAAAACTAGAGAAGAAACTATGCTTGAATTCTGCAATTTTTCACATAATCCTCGCTAAAAATCATGCCCTCTCCTATAATTAAGATCAGTAATACTCACCTGGTTGAGAATTCAATTTGCACAAAAATTAAATCAAGAATGTACCATTTACTCAAGGAAATTACCAATTGCTTGTGTTTTGCTTGAGTTTGGTTTTCCTGCACTCTGCTGCTGCTGAAATTCTAGACAAAGGCTATGAAAATAATGAGATATGCATTCCTTTATAACATGAAACACTTGGGATGCTTAAAAACTTAAGAAAAAGTTTTAAATGGCAAAAACTTTAAACAACACAAACAAAATCTATTTTTAAAATGAAAACCTATTACAAAAAAAGGATTAGAAGAGATAGTTCTGAGTTTTTGTTAGTCTTCAGCTTAATTTTTAGGACCGTCTTACTGGTTAAGAGGTACTAGAGTACTGAGGGTCATTCAAATGCATGCTAATGACACATTGAACAATTTCTCCCTAGTGAAAAATCTTCAAGTGATGGCCATTTACTTTAAGAATTTTACCCATGTCCAAGCTTTGAATTTCCACTGTACCATAATGAAACACATTAGTAACAATAAATGGACCAATCTAGTGAGAACGGAACTTACCAGGCATAAGCTTCAGACAAGAATTGTATAACAACACCTTTTGACCAATCTTAAATTGTTTCCTAATAACACTTTCTTGGGCAAGAACATCCTGCACAATAGAATCCATTACATCAATCTGACAAAGAGAATGCACATCATTAGGGAATTTCATGGCATCAAAAATATTAAACTTAACAATCTCGCCATTAAATTCAACAGACAGGGTACCCTCATCTACATCAATTTTTGTCTTTGTTATTTTCATGAAAGGTCTTCCTAACAAAATCGTAGTCGATTTTGAAGAGGGATTACCTTCCATCTCTAAAATGTAAAAGTCTACAGGAAATATAAGCTCATTGACTTGCACCAAAACATCCTCAGCAATTCCTAGGGGGTGAATATAAGAACGGTCGACCAATTAAATAGCTATATCAGTCTTTTACAAGTCATTTAATTTCAATTCTTGGTAAATAGAAAGTGGCATTACATTAATCGAAGCCCCTAAGTCTAACATAGCATGCTCAACTTTCTTTTCACTGATCAGACATGGTAATGAAAACATACCTGGATCCTTGCATTTTTCTGGCATATTCTTTTGCAAAATTGCAGACACATTCTTACTTACCTCAACCTTCCCTTTTTCTTTCATCTTTCTCTTGTTGGTACATAGCTCCTTTAAGAACTTTGCATATTTCAAAATTTGCTTGACAGCATCCAACAAAGGAATGTTGATTTGCACTTTCTTAAATGTATCCAGGATCTCCTTTTCTTGCTCATCTTCCTTTGGTTTAGCTAACCTGCTAGGAAATGGAGGGATAGGAGTGTGAGAAGAAAGAGATAAAGGGGGATCGAATGTTACCTTATGCTTTGTTCTAGAGGGAGCTTCTTCTTCACCATCCTCCTTACCTATGTCAGCTTCTTTTGATGGAGTTGATCCTGAAGGAATAGATAAAGGTGTCTTGTTAACTAAGGCTCCACCATTTGCTGCATCGATCATACTCCTATCTATTGGCAGTAGTCCTTCATAAAAATATTGAATCAGGAGTTGGTCGGAAATCTGATAGTGGAGAAAACTAGCGTACAGCCTTTTGAATCTTTCCTAGTATTCATACAATGTTTCTCTTGTGATCTGTGTGATGCCATAAATCTCCTTTCTAATATTGGAAGCTCGTGATGCAAGAAAAAATTTCTCCAGGAATAACCTTTTCATCTCATTCCATATAGTGATTGAACCAGAAGGAATATAGTAGAGCCAATCTTTAGCTTGATCCTTCAAAGAGAAAAGAAAAGCTCTAAGGTTGATTTGCTCCTCAGTCATGCCTTGCAGTTTCATTCCAAAGCAAATAATGTGGAATTCCTTCAAATGCTTGTGGGGATCCTCACCTGCATAACCACGAAAAGAAGGAAGTAAATGAATCAAACCAGATTTTAATTCAAAATCATTTGCAAGGTTAGGAAAAGTAATACATAAAGGTTGTTGATTCAAATCTGGCGCAGCCAGCTCCTTGAGAGTTCTGGCAGCCATCTTTTCTTCAAATTCTTCAAATATAGAAATACCACCAATTGTCGATTATATCTCCAACTATTCTTTAAAGCATCTTTTCCTTAATCTAGCTTCTTTTCTCAATCGACACGCTGTCTTCTCAATTTCAGGATTATACTACAAATCAAAGGTCTGAGAAGAACGAGTCATAAACAAAAATAGACAAATAAATAAAACAATGAGAAACTAAAAATATAGTTCCCTGGTAACGGAACCAAATTTTGGACAGGTTGTCGAAGCCCTTCAAAATAAATACTGATTCACCTTAACTAACTGTAAAAATAGTGGAACCAGGTCGAATCCCAAGAGAACTATGTGATTAATTTCTAAATGTTGAAAACAAAAATATAAAGTAAATGGGGGGGGTTTTGAATCTTTGAATTAAATCTAAAAGTAAATTAACAAGAAAATAACAGAAAGCAAAAATATTAAATTAAATGAAAATCAATCTTACCAAAATTCCAATTCAAAGGTATAATTCTCATCCAATTGTAACTTTGATCATAGACTTAAAGATTAGTTTCTCAATCCATGAACTTAGTCTACTTAATCGGAAAAGTCGTAGAAAGCAGTAATTTTCCTAATGTAATTGACTCAAACAAAGCATTTAAAATCAAATCTTACCATTAATTTAACTGGGCACGACAGTATTCCATATCAATTCAATAATAGCATTAATAATTAATGAGAATGTCTAAGACAAAAATTAATTGATCTAGATAGCTATAATTCAATTAACTTTGCACCTTTATTTCCCTAGAATCTATTATGCAAGCTATGTAAATCGAAAAGCCAAAATCAAAACACATAAGCTAATTCCTTACTACTAAAATCAATCATTCATGGCAACTATGGATCACAAACTCATGGATAGTAATAGAAAAATTAATATTGAATTAAGGCATCAAGTTAATCAATATAAATAATTCATAAAAAATAAGAACAAGGAAATAAAAATTACTTAGATTGATGAAATCCCTGTTGCATTTAAAGCCTCACAAAATTACAATTGGAATTAATTCACCCTTGAATTGGAATTAAAAACTTACCCACTCATGCTGAAAATCAAAAGCACTGTCAAATAAAAGAAATAGAACTAAGAATTCCAGATCCAAAACTCCATAAAAAATAATGCCCCCTTTACTAAGAACTAAATGCACGTTTATATATCTTCAAAAGGAGAGTTAGATCCAACCATTGCTTCCTCTTTTTGTAGACTTCCAATATAAGAAAAAGACTTCCTATTTAAGAGTTTTGGAAAATCCTTACGTGCCTTGGAAAACCTCTCGATCGATGGAGCAAAATGGCAATCAATGGAGCAAGGTTTCAATCGGTTGAGTATGGTTTCTACTTTGTAGAGTAACATTTTACTTTACCTAGTGCATTGACACTCCACGGAGTGTGGAGCTTCTGCCTAAGAATGTGAATTACTCTCTCTTGGCAAAGCTATCTCAAAGACCAAACTCCCATTTAAGTCCTTCTAACTTTCTTTTCTTCTTTCAATTAAGTCCTAAAAACATAAAAAAAAAATCTTAATTAGACAATCAAAACATCAATTGAAGAAAATAAGTATTAAAACAACTAAATTAACACAAAATTATCCTAAAAATATAGTAGAAACACATTAAAAACATATTTAAATTCACATTTATCACTAAGCAGCCTTTCAGTGGATTTCATGTGTTTGTAATTAAAGATGATGAGAATGAGAATAAGGATGTGAGGTGTTTGGCTGATAGCCCTCAAGTGATAAACATGCTTAAAAAGATGCACTTCTTGCCCAGAGCTGTGTTAGGTAAGAACTCTCAAGGACCTTAGACTACAATCACTACCTTTATCTTCAAGAGTTTTGTGCTAGTCTCAAGTGTCTGCTTTTATTATAGAGAGAATAAACCTCAGTTGGTGGGAGATAAGATTGTACCTAGTTTTGACCTATTCAATGATGTTTTTTATTAGGAGCAAGGTATTATCAAACTGGTAAAGGGATTTTAGGATGAGGAGATCCTGCTGCATCATTTAGCTTGGGATTGGGAAGTGCCAAAAGAGATAGTGATAGAGAAAATACTAACCGTTTAGAGTAAGGGCAAGGAAAAAGTAGGAGTTGAAGCATCACTAAAACTAAAAGAGGAACCTGGAGAGACATCTATAGTTGCATCAAAGACTTAGAATGATGTTTTTTATAGATTTTGTTTATACTCTTAAACTTTTTTATGAGAACAATTGTATTTCTTTTGATTATATTAATATTATGAATGATTTTCCTTACTTGTGTGATGTTTTTCTTGATTTCATTATGTATAATCATAATCATGAATTATTCATATTTGACATCAATTCAACTAATATGTGTTCATTTAATGTCGATACGAAAGAAAACCCTAAAAAAATCTTATTAGCATTAGACATAACTCTTGAAGAGAGAAAAATTCAATAGAATATTAAAAAAGTATGAAAGAGTCTTTGCTTAGACCTACGAGGACATGTTAAGAATTGATCGAGAAATAGTTAAACACACCATACCTACCTATTTGAGTTATAAGCTGGTCAAGCAAAAGCTTAGACAAATTAGGCTAAAGTGGGTTAAAAAGGTTAAGGAAGAAGTAATGAAGCATATAGAAGCCAAGTTCTTGGTAGAGGTTTAAAATCCAACTTGGCTAGCAAATGTAATCCTTATGGTTAAGAAAGATGGAAGGGTTAAAGTCTGTGTAGACTATAGAGATCTAAATAAAGCTTATCCCAAGGATAATTTACTGCTACCTCACATAGATGTCCTAATGGATAGTGTGGTTGCTTATGCTATGTATAGTTTTATGGATAGGTATATAGGATACAACCAGATATTGAGCAAAATTATATATATGATCATGACAACTTTCATCACTGAGTAGGGTACATATGCTTATTGGGTTATGCCATTTGGACTTAAGAATGTAGGTGCCACGTATTAGAGGATAGCCACTAGGATTTTAAATGACTCAATCCATAAGGAGGTGAAAGTTCATATAGATGATGTGATAATTAAGCCAACTACCCAAGAAGGCAACTTTGAGGTATTAGAGAAGTTCTTTTAGATGATTGATAAGTATAATCTTCTCCTCAACCCAAAGAAGGAGGTTAAAGGATTCTTAAATAGGCTCCAGTACATCAACTGGTTCATAGACAAGTTAACTTCAATCTACGAGCTAAGCTTTAAGTTGCTTAGAAAAGACCACCCAATGGTTTGGAATAAAGACTATCAGAAGGCGTTCGACACCATTAAAGAATAACTTTTACAACCACTAATGTTGAGACCACCATAGGTAGGTAACCCTTTGATTTTGCACTTAGCCATAGAATATAGCTTAGTAAAAGCTATGATAGCTCAAAAAGATGACTTCGGGATTGAGTATTTAGCATACTACCTCAGAAAGAAGTTCCTACCATATAAGGCTAAGTATGTAGAAGTGGAGAAGATTTGTCTAGCAATCATTTGGGCTTAAAAAAGTTAAGGTACTAGTTCCATTTATACAGAGTGTAAGTAGAAGCTAAGCAGAAACCTCTTAGATGCCTATAAGAAGCACCTTCATTGCTAGGGAAGATAGGTAAATGGTTAATACTCTTGCAAGAGTTTGATATTGAGTACATCACTAGGAAGAAAATTAAAGTTAGATATGCAACCAAATTCCTAGCTAATCAACCACTAAAAGGAGAAAAAGTGACTTATAAGTTTCTTAATGAGGACATTGTAGCCATAACGATGAAAGGTTGGCAAATGTACTTTGATAAAGCTATAAAGAACAAGGATACTGGAGTGGGAGTGATTCTGGTAACACCAGAGGGAGAGAAGTTTCCTTTAACCAAGAAGTTGAGGTTCAAAGCCATGAACAATGAAGCTGTGTACGAAGCCTGCATCTTTGGATTGGAATTGAAGCATTGCTAGCTGTGGGGGTAAGGACAAAAAATGTATTTAGGGATTCATCTCTAGTGATCTACTAGGTAAGAGGTGAATGGCCAGTGAAAGAAGAGCAGTTGTTGCCTTACATCAAGTGTCTCAAAGCTTTAAGTAGTCAGTTAGAACTGTGTACTTTTTGATACATGCCTAGGGATGAGAATTACCTAACGGATGCTTTAGTTACCTTGGTATCAATTTGGAATAAACCAAAATGGGTGAGCATAAAGTTTGTCATAATTTCTAGTTCTGATAAGCCACATTTCAAGACTGAGCAAATAATAGATATTGAAGTGGATGATGGGAAGCCTTGGTATTTTGATGTTTAGGACTATTTAGAGAAGTTAGTGTTTTTGGAAGAAGTATAGAATGATCAGTGATCTGTCTACCCAATTAACTAGTATAGGTGGGGTGCTTCACAATAGACAACCTGATGGTATTTAGTTAAGTTGCTTGAATGAAAATAAAGCTAAGTCATAGAGGAAGTACATGTTGGTGTGTGTGTGACACTTATATGAATGGCTTCGTTTTAGTGAAGAAGATTATGCGCCAAGGGTTCTTTTTGCTTACACTGGACATAAACTAATGGAATATGACATGGCATATATATGATGATCAAGCAGCAAAAAAATAATAAAATCGATCATACATACCACGTAATCCATAAATAAGAATCGAAAACATGCAATTTTAGGGTTTTTGAAAAACTTACAACCTTAGATGCCTTTCAAAATTTGATTTTGATGATGGCCAGCAACTAAGAAGGATTTATTCACCTTAGATCTTAATCACCAATGCCAAAAGAGTTGCCTTTACGCCACTCCTCTCTATTTCACACACACAATTGCAAGGAAGGCTTAAAATCAAGAGTGCTAGCTCTATATTTAAATATTTCACAATGGTAATTGATTGAAGCAACAAGATCTTATCTTGTTCTTCCTTTAGGTTGCTATTGCTGCCCAAGAACACAAGAGAACAAAGAAGAATCCTTTTCCCTTGAGTATTTCAGCCAAGAATGTGAGAGAGAGTAATTCACGCCTAGGGTTTTTTTCTTTTGTTCACAAGTATATATCATTTATTTTTGCAAGTGTTAATTCCGAAATTTGCTACCTAAAAGATAGTAAAATCAGCCTCCATCACTTCCTAAAATCAAGTGATATATATTAATTCAAACTCTTCTAAATTTTAAATTCAAATTAATTTGAAATAAACATAAGACATTTAATCAAAACAAATCACTTAATTAGGGATATAGTTGCCAAAATTCCCATTGAATTTATCTTTGGATTTTCAGTCACCTTATCTCTTTAATTAATTTATTTTGATTTAAATGCCATTAGAATTTAATACTCCATTAACTTAATTAACCCAAGATAATTAATTAATTGAAATTAATCCTATTGGGTTGAATCTCTCTCTCTCATAGACCAAGGTCCATTTAGCAATTTTAATACCCATTACATACATTATTTTGACTTTAATTAAAAGCCCAAATTAATGCCCAACACTTTATTTAAATATTTTAATCGCAAAACTTTATGTGCGATCCAATAGGTCCATTTAATATTGGCAATGAATTAATAAATTAATCCAAAGGCTATATATACTCTCTAGCAATATATTATAGCATTCCAAATTAAATGAAAATGTAAATGGCATTTAGTGACCTAATGCAATTTTGCATGGTCCCTTACCCTTAAATATTAGAAGTAATATAAGGTATGGAACCAGTCATCCTTATATATACTAATTCCTTTCTTGATATTCTAGTGACACTGAACTCTAAGATAAATAATGATTATTCATTATTTATCTTTGTATGGCCATACACTTTCTAGTTCACTGATTAAGTGGCCGATGATATTTTCTCTCTTATCGAGAGGGGTAGTCCCTTCACTTATCTCATGCTCTCTAACATGGATTAGTACATACCCAAGCATACCCATACTTGTCACCCTGTTACGAGCACGTTAGGTGTATGTCAAGGTACACAGTAATTCATAAAGAGTTTCATAGAGATTTTAGGTCTAAGAACTCCGATGTAAAACTTGCACATGAGAAACACTTATGACTTGTACCATGTAGTGTTCTCATGAACGGATCGAATCCAGATACCATGTTCTAAATATGTATCTATAATCTCTGATTGACACTTTTGTCCTTATGAAGCATAAGACATAACTCAATTTATCAAAGATAGCATACTAGCTTTAATTTATTTGTTATTCCCATAACAATGACTGACTAGGGATATTTAGAATGAAGTTTTTATTGTTTCAAGGTCTTACAACCATGTGCCTCACACATGATAACTTAAACTGAAACAACATTCTTGGATAGTTCTATCAATTAATATGTACAGGAATACAATAGATAAAACAAATACCTCATTTATTAACTAA
Source organism: Excoecaria agallocha (assembly GCA_037975025.1). Classification (NCBI taxonomy): domain Eukaryota; kingdom Viridiplantae; phylum Streptophyta; class Magnoliopsida; order Malpighiales; family Euphorbiaceae; genus Excoecaria; species Excoecaria agallocha. Next base: position 33,617,738 of record CM075815.1, on the reverse strand, counting down.
CCTGTTTTATAACAATGCATTAGGGCTAGGGCTTACACTAACACAAACTGCTCAGAGTATGTGATGAAGTGTCAACTATGCCAACAATATGTGGATTTGTTACCAGTTTCTAAACTTTGTAACCTTACGGCACTATGGCCATTCGCTGCATAGGGTATAAACATCATGGTTATAATCCATCCACTAGCATCAAATGAACACATGATCAGTGTGGTCACTATTGATTACTTCTTAAAATGTATAGAAGCAGAATCTTTCAAAAGCCTGAGTGCTATAGAAATGGCTAAGTTTATTGAGAAGAATCTGATAAGTAGGTATGGGTTTCTGCATCACATAGTGTCTAATAATGGGTCACACTTTTAGGCTGAAACTAAATTGAATATGAGTTTCCTAATGAGAGTGTCACCATTATAATGGTGCAAAGCTAGCTGACGTACTTTGATGAAGCCACTAACAATAAAGGAGTTAGAGCATGTATCATTCTTATTACACCTGATGCTAACAAACATCCTTTAGCAAAGAAATTATGATACATAATGACCAACAACAGAGCTAAATATGAAGTTTGTGTCTATGGGTTAGAAGCAATAATAGCTTTGGGAGGAAAAACTATAGAAGGTGTTTGAAGATTCATTTCTAGTAGTCTATTAAATAAGAAGAGAATTTTTAATTAAAGAAGAGCAATTAGTGCCATATGTGGAGTATTTTAAAGAGCTTGAGCAGTCAATTTGAGGTGTATACTTTCAAACATGTGCCTCGAGATGAGAATTAAATGGCAGATGCTTCAGCGACCTTACTATCTATGTGGGACAATCAAGAAAGGGTAATGATGAGGCCTGTATTAATCACTAGCTCCAACAAGCCTTATTTTGAAAGTGAACAAGTTAAAGATATTGAGGTAGACAATGGAAAGCCCTTGTATTATGACATTCAAAAATATTTAGAAAGGTTGGAATTCCCTAAAGAGGCTACAAAAAGGATTAGAGGATATTTGTAAGCTCTCTACTCAGTTTGTTAATATGGATGGAACTTTATACGAGAGGCAAGCTAATGACATTTAGCTTAGGTACTAAAATAAGAAGGAAGCCAAAAGGATAATGGAAGAGACACATGTATGAATTTATGGAGCCCATATGAATGGTTTAGTGCTTATAAAGAAAATCATGCATTAAGGATTTTTCTAGTTGACTATGGAAACTGATTGTTCAAAACATGTGAAATTGTGCCATCAATGCTAGCAATATAAAGATTTGAGTGATCTACTTATATCAAGGTTGTGTAAACTCTTAACTCCTTGGCCTTTCTCAGCTTGGGGAATAGATATAATCAAGGAGATACATTTAACAGCTTTGAATGGTCACAACTAGGGATGATCATGGGGCCTCATCCTTAATGGGGAATAGCCCCAAATAGGGCAGAGAATCCTCAAAAATTTCCCCCGTTAGGGCAAGAACGAGGGAAATATATTTCTCAATTTAGAATTCAGAGCAGGGAGAGAGGGGATTGTTATCCCTGCACTGAAATTTAGTAATTATATTTAATTATATTTATATAATTTAGTTTTGAATTGCGTTTAATTTTAGTTTTGTCAATTTTTAAAATTTATATTAAATTAATTTGTGATTGAATTTAGATTTTTTTAATTATAATTAATTATTAAATATTATATTTTATTTATAATAGATATTTTTTTCAAAAATTATTTTTATCAGGGATAGGGATCCCAGCGTGACAGGGATGGGGGCAATTTTCCCCTCGTAATCCTATTAGAGGCGATTCTACATCACTGCCCTATGATCATCCCTAGTCACAGGTATATAATTGTAGCACCTTTATCCTACACCTAAACTGACTCACTTTATCTTAAAAGTATCAACATGCTTTACTACATTATTAAGCCATAAATTATTAAATATAAAGATCTTCTGAAGAAAACAAATCTATTAGAAGGGTTATACAATTTAATTATTTACTTTATACATTTGAGTCTCTTAGAACATTTAAGATTTACATCCAATAATCTTTAGCATCATACATCATTTGACATTACAAATGAAATTCTTGTAACCAAAAAGAACTCAACATCAATAGCTATACTTCAGACTCTCACTCTTGTGTTGGCCCAAAAGCTGCAGATGTTAACCTTGAGATAATTTCTAACTCAAAACCTACACGGATCAAATAACCCATACTAAGCAATAAAACTTAGTGGGGATACTAAAAATGAAAGACAACCACTCACAGTGATCGTCAAAATCATATAACATACATCTATTGAAAGCTCAACATGACATGTCAGAAAGAGGTATATAATATGATAAGCAATTTTTAACAACAATGTAATCCTACATTTAATTCAGCAACCTTAAATATCAACATTGATTAAGATGATATGAACATTAACAAATATAATCCATACACTTGAAACCAAGTGAATCATGTTGTTTCATAAATCATAAGTGATAATTATACTATAATTAACTGTGTTGTATTCATACTCTAGGTTAGCCTGTTTACAAGTATAAGAACACTTAAAAATAGTCATCTGTAATCACACTCTGCACGTTTTCTATATATATATATATATATACACACACATTTATTTAACATGTAATCAATGGATTAGTAAATCTTAACATATCTAACAACCTCATGTAGTAAACAATAAAAACATTTGAGAAGCTTAACAATTAACTTAGCATGCTTGTATTGTACACTAACTAAGAATTCTTCATGCATTAAACTCATTTAAGCAATTTTGAATATTTGAAACCAACTACAAATAGTATATATATATATATATATCATGTGTTACTTGGTAACTTCTATTTATTTAAACTCACGAAACAATATAAGCAAATCATGCCATAATAAGATGAACAAGCTTATAGAAAATTAATCATAACATAAATGGCCTTCATGTACCCTGAAATCCCCAAGGCAACAGCATCTTGCCCGATCCTCTGGAGCTTAACTTGAACCTACATAGATAAACAAACCCGTGCTAAGCTAGAAAGCTTAGTGGGGAACAAAATTCATTAGATAACCTCTTTCCCTGAGTCATATAATCACGCATAAATATACATAATCTTTTACAATAATGCCAAATAACATATGAGTTTATTATACTGATCACTTGAGAAAGACTTCAACCTCAACAATGAATACCCCGTTACACTAATCTAGAGTATTTACTTGACTTAGCTCGATCCTGCTTAGACTAGTTAATTCACTAACATCATCATAGCTTACTATTCATGTCAAACTATTATCATTCAAGTATTTCATAATTCTTTCTTCTTACAACTCAAGAAATCATGATTATTTATCGTACAAGCTTGACTTGCTTCAATTAACCGATATGGCATGCTTAAGAAAGTGCTTATGCCATGCAACATTCCTTTTCTCAATGTTAGACGTGATTTCTTCTTATAATAACTCAATTCTCACTTCTGTTTCATGCATATGTGTTCTTTAATATTATCTTAACATGGTAACTTAAACCTCTTACAACACCAATTTATATCATATGTTACATTTAGTTAGGTTAATGTTATCATTATGCATATGTGCATCCAAACCTTCATATACATCTTATAATCCTTTTTATCAAGAGGCTAGACATCATAGTTATTAATGGTATAAGATTTCCACTTACCGCAGTTAATCACTTTGTTCACCTAAGATAGGCATTCGACATTGATTCATAATATAAGGGTGTATTTAAGTCATATAGCATATACAAGTAGTCCTGGTAAGCATATTTACTTCACATATATAGTACAATTCTCATATTCGATTCATAAACTTTACATCCTTTATGTTATCTTTAAACTTACATATGTGTAAACATTTCTATATGTTTAAACAGACTAGCAGAGTTGCATGTGATTACAAAGAACAAGCATTACATATCATGATTATAAAACAAGGTCTCGATGTCACATGTATGCATTTTATAAATAGAGCACATGAAACTTAGTGTACATGTTATAGTCCATGTAAGTTCTAGTACAATATTGTACATTTTAGGTCCATATATTCTCCGTGGAACCCACCGAAGGAGTTCTACTCACACGGGAACCTTCCTCATAGTCGAGGTGAAATACATATCTCATAATTATGATATAATGGACATGGCATCTCATTTCATAAAGACAGTTATAGCCAAAAGGAATTTAAGATAAAACAACACAATACAATAAGACATTTATCATGCATATGTTAACTACGTGAAGAAATCATTACATAAATATTTACATATATATCACTTTATTTCTTATACTTTTTATTATCTTTAATAGCCTGCCTAAGTACTAGTTCGAAAGGTGGATAACGGGAGCAATGGATACCCGAAGGTATCAAACTATGGATATCCGAAGATATCAAACTATAGACCCAAACGGGGTCAAGCAATGGTTCCAGCAAGGAACAAACTATGGACCCAAACGGGGTCAAACAATGGTTCCGTTAAGGAATAAGACCCAAATGGGGTCAACTATGGCAGCTGTGACTGTATCCCTCTAGGCATGCCTATCTAATCCATAACTGAACTAAGACCCGTAGGCTTAATCACTTAAGAACATCTTTAATTTAACATATCCTTCTTCACTTAGCACATCATTTGGCTTAAAGCCACTTTTCATAAAAGAATGCATATCATTCATATCACGATTGTTTCAGGTTCAGACCAATAATAATATATAATCTTTCATAATTAGCATTGTGCGTGCCCACATGTACATATACATATATATGCAGCTTAAATTGGGAAAATACATGCTTTCATTACTCATATCAACTATACAACATATAGTACTTACATACCTCATGGATAGTTCTCGATGATGTACCTTGTTAATGCTTGCTAAGAATAGCTCCCTATTCTCATAATTATTTCACATTACTATATAAACATATATAGCAATACTCAAACATTTATGGTCCATAGACTAAAATAAATGAGTTCTCTTATAGCTTAAAGTCAACACATGTTCATATTCAATCACTTAATTTTCTTTCAGGGTCTATCATATTGTAGACGATAAGTTATACACCTTAACATTTTCAGATATATATATATATATATATACTTCGATCGTCTTACTGGTATTTTTCATCTTGTGACATTTTATACTTATTTGGGGCATGTGTGATCATGTCATCTTAGTCATTAATACACTACTGACGGGCATGAGTAAATCATAATATAGTATAGACATGAACAAATAGGCAAGCAATTTCCTATTCCTCAATGCTAATCATAATTCTTCTTATGACCTCGAGGGCATTCAAGCTTCTATGATTTCATAATTAAACATAAGTCATGTTGGCCGATGCTTTTATCTTAGATTTGCAACCTTGCAACTAATATCTTATTACAGCTAGGTTAAATCATAATATTTAGACAAAATCATCCCTTGACCTAGCACATACCTCATAACGACTTTGCAGGACACATTAATTAGCATATCGTTTAAGTTATTATGTTGCCTCATGCTTTCTTTTTAGATTTATGCTTATTAGGCCTTAAAATACTTCTTAACAACATATCTCATATTAGCATCCCCATGTACAAGGCCCTCTAATTAAAAGTTCAAGTGGTCTTTATATCGTGACTTCATAAATTTATTTTTATAATCCTTTTAGTCTTTTATATACATACTTAGGAATTCTCTAATTAAATGATCTTGCCCTATACAATAAATTGATGGCTTAGATGACTTACAATTTAGTTCAATACATTCCCTCTTATAAGTTCATTCATGTCCTTCAATTTTAGATGATAATCCAATAATATACTATACATCACTTTACTGTTCAAACTCCCTCACATTACTCATGGTTAACTTGTTTATCTCAATTATACACCCCACGTTATTGGTTCATAAGTTACTGAATGTTTTTACAGCTTGAGTGTAAAAGGACTATTTAAAAAGAGAATGTATAAATGGCGGGGCTTTACATAAGGATAATAGCCAAGTGACAGTGCATGACTCGTGAAGCCATTCATGAGGCAGATAAGATTTCATGACTTGTGAAGTCATTCACGATTCAATAGAAGGCCAATACTAGTTCACGAGTCGTGAAGGAATACTTAACTCGTGAAGGCTTTCATGAGTGGAGAAAAGGGGTGAGCTTCACAACTCGTGAAGAAGTTTACGAGTGAAGAGATAAAAGGATAGGTTCACAAATTGTGAAGAGGTTCATGAGTGAAGAAAAATGGGTAAGGTTCTCGACTCGTGAAGAGTTCACGAGTGAAGGCAAGAGGCGCATGACTCGTGATAGACTTCACGACTTGTGAAGAATTTCACAACTCATGAAGAATGTCATGACTCGGCACCCAAAGAAAGAACACTGCCTGTAACAAAAATATATCAATCCGATCTTCGTTCAAATGTAAATAGAAATACTACCATAATCGAAACAATCCTCAAAAACTCATTTTAAACCAAACATTCCTTCCTTACTCATCTTAAAACTAATAATCATTCATTACTCATTTAAGAATCCTTACAACATAACCCTAATTTCTATAAATCCATATACAGACAACAAAAACACAATATTCCCATACCTGGCCTTTGAAGCTTTAAACCTCCTTCACTCCTCTTGATCCATCCCTTATGCTCTTGATTCCTTTCTTCTCCTTATACATGGAGATAACATGCATGGTATATCATCTCTCTACATCCTTAATTCCATTAAATCAAACATGAAGAAGAGATCCATGAGAGAAAAACATTACCTTCATAAGGTTGAAACACCAAAACCCTAGGTCTTCTTCTTCAATCCCGTAACCAAGAGAGAGAGAGAGAGCTATCTCCCTCAAGTGTTGATCCCTCTCTTCCAAATCCCTCAAGAGTTCCTTCTTCAATAAGGTAATAAAAGTTAGTGGGGTAAATATCGTTTTAGGTGAAATTCCAAAATCACCCTTATTCAATTTAACCCCCATCAACTTATATTTCTTAACATGTAACCCATAAACTTCTAATTTACTTCAATTATATCTTTTTTCTTTAATTATAATTTAACTTAACTCATCTACTTACATGTAGAAATTACCAAAATACCCCTCTTAGGACTTAACATCGATACTTGCAAAATAATCCAATTTTGCCTTAATTAACGATGGCCATCCTTAATTATCAATAATCCAATTAGGGTTATGATTGGGTCCTTACAGTAAGTGCTCACACCCATCACACCTAGAATTAAAACTTACTTTGAGGAGTCCGTAGGTGCAAACAATTCACAAAACAGACATTGGATGAAGGAGATATGCCCAAAAAACCGTTGAGAGAAAACGTTTGCCAAAAAAATGAAGTTTTAAACGAAAAATGAAAGAAAAAGCCTTTTATATTATCAGAATTAAGTGAGGCACAGGCTGGCCATCCCTAGCATAGCGACAGACGGGACGTACAGCTTGTCCCATCCCTCAAGTAAAAAAGACCACTTTTTCCTCTGTTTTTATTTTCTTCATATTTTCCATATTTTAACTCCGTTTTCTTCTATTTTGAGCCATTTTTTCTAGATTTTTCATTTTCTATCCACCTAAAATTACTTTAAAATAATATTGACACTCTTTTTATAGGTTTTAATATTATTTTAACAGTATTTGCATAGTTTAATTACTTTTTATTATACATAAATGTCTGAAGTTTGAAATACTCCTTGAAATTATTTATTTTTCTATGGAATATTGATGTTTTGTGCTCTATTCATCATGGATCCTCAAGGCTCAAACACCCAGGTCATCATTATTTTTTATCTTTTATAAAATATAAACAAAGACAAATGTTCTAATATGCACATGCAATGCATGAGACATGAAAAAATGTGACATTTGGCCTTCAAGTGGCGAAGGATGGGTTAGTCGTGGCTTGCTCTGGGGTAAGGGATAGTCGTGGCTCAGCACTTTCTATAAATAGTGCCCTTTTCTTTGGATTTCATGCCATTGACTTTTCAACTTCCAAGAAGCTTCCACCAAGTAATTTTCTCTCTTCTTTTCTCTTTATTTTTTTGTCTCTTCCTTTATTTGTTTATTTTCTCCCACCATTTTTGTATTTTTAGATTACTCAAAGCCCTATAATCATGACTACTAGACTTATGAAACTACACCATTTACTAGATGACTCTAAAACTTAAGAAGATCCCCTGTTAGCCCCTTATTAAAGTTTGAGATTTCTGAGAAGAGTCTTACCAGATAAACACCTTCTATCTCCTGCACTTTAGTTTTAGGATCCTAGGTTTCACGTGTTTTGATTTAACACCAGGAGTTATGCCCTTTACCTGAAGAGTTTGCTGCCATGATAAGTGTTAATTCGATCTTGACTTCTGACCATGTTTATCTTCTCCTGTGGTTGCTTATCCCAGAGAGGTGGTTCGTGCCATGGGTGTCCTTCCCTCTAAGGCCAAGGTGCTGGTGCCTCAAAAAGAGACTTTTCCACTAGAGTGGCTTATGGATGTGTTGCCTGACTCTGATGATGTCCCTACCTTTCATTCCTATGTTATGCTACTCTATTGCATTTTTCGTTATTTGTTGACGCATGCTGGTGATCTCATGACCCGGACTATGGATTATTCGATGTCATTGGCAACATACATCGAGGGTATAATCCCTTTCCCCTAATTATGGTAGAGACCATTATAGGCTTAAATGACTTCCATCATAGTCTTGTTGGAATTTATCGGTTACATTCATCTCATACATAAGCAAAATTTAAAAATTTTTTTAACCAATATTACTGATCTTGCCAAGAATGTACAATATTCTTATTAATAAGAATAAGAAAAATCACCTTTGATTTTTGTTGTACAGTTGATTTTCCTTCGCACTAGGTTGTCGCAAACCACAGTGTCCAAAATTAAACACCTCCAATGAGTAATCCACACTAGAGATTGATAAATTGAACCAACAAATTGGTGTAGAACAAAAAGTGGCCGAAATTCCCAAGAGCTAGCAAGGGAATTGGCGGAAAAACGAGAGAGAATTAGAATAAAAGACTTTCTTATGTGTTTAATCACTTAACCCTAATTCCTCATTAGTTGGACTTTTATAGTCAGGTTAAAATTCCAACTTCTAATGAGATTGAGCTCTTTAAAATTACTGGAGAATTATTAATTGGGCCTCTGGAATTAATTATAATCATTTGGGCTTAATTAAATCCTAATTAAACCTTTTCATAAAAGACTATGCACAATACCCACAAACTAGGCCCTTTGTGCAACTAATCGGATTTAACTATCCAAATGGATACCAAATCAAACCAAATTAAATATGTAGGTTCCATAACACTTATGTAACATATATAAATTAATTTGGTCCAAGAAATAGGCCATTAAGGCCTTCTGTATGGAGTTGGCGTGTGGCCCTCTTCTAGAGGGCTTCCACACCAGCTTCATTCCTCTGGCCCTTTTTATAATTCCTCTAATGAACCTATTAATTATTATATCAGTCCTATAACACTTATAGAAGTCCTATAACACTTATAGAACAATAATAATTAATCATAAAATACAATATTTAAATTAGGTCCAATTTTAAAGAACATTTTTCAAAAGTTTCGCTAACAATTTTACTTGATCATAATTAATTAAAATCTTTAATTAATTATTATCTTATTCACTTATCTACCCTCATAATAATATCAAATATTATTATCCTTGTCATTTTACCATTTTATCCTTTTCTCTATATGTGTGTGACCTATTGGGTTCCTGCCCATGTTGGCAGTATAATATGTAATTGTGATTCTATTCAAAACTCACATGACTTAAACTCCTTTAAATCATTTTATCAATCCCTATTGATATTCTTGATACATCATTATACAAGTCATGATTGGCCTCTAGCTAGGCATCATGACTACCCAAATGTCAGGAAAGTCAAGCAGTTTGACTATACCCTTCCATAGAAACAATTACAGTGCAATTACTCATTTCACCACTCTTATCTCAATTTGATTCTGAGTATGGATTTCTATCAACTCATATAAATATAATTATGTATGTTCTATTAATTTAACCATTGTTCCCAAAATGCCCTTCATGGATCTCTATCCATCTTGGCATATTACTCTGGCCAAAGATTCTTTGAACAAGGCAATTATAGAATCATGCGAGATAACTTCCCTTATTAAATTTGGGATGGTGAATCCTTTGTCAATCACTCAACTATCTTCAATTAAGTCATGATATACCCAATCTCCTAACTATGTTAACTCCCAGTTGGAAGTAATCAGTTATGGAGTCAAAGTATACCACTTACTACTTAAGATAACTTTGGTGATCTCAAGTCTAAGGATACTTGCACAACCGCTATGAAGAGATTCCTCACTGACATAGATTTAATATCCATATGAGGATTCTCTTTGCAAGTCTCCAATGAACTTGTTCTTCTAACAAACATCCTCATGTTAGCTTTGATTATCTTCCATAATCACAGTTATGAGAACCACTGCTTGAACCATTCAAGAAGCATAACATGTGCTAGTCTATCTGAATTAACAATATCCTTGTCTTGTTAATTCTATGACTAGGGATATTCAGATATTAACACATTTGCATGCAATAGACATCTCATATCATGAACACTTTCATGATTGCCTTTGCACTGTGTTTATAATATCTAGGACTTCATTTATTAATTTAAAATTTACAAACTCATGTATTTAAACATAGCATTAATAAATGAATGATGCCTTTTATTAAGAATATAAATTCATACATATGAAAAACATCCCTATTACATGGGCTCTAGTGCATACTCTCTAACAATCTCCCACTTGTACTAGAGCCAATCACTCATATGTCTCAGACCCATGCTGTTTATATGGTGATCATGCTTAATCTGGGAAAGTACTTTAGTGAGAGGATCCGCCACATTGTCATCTGTGGTAACCCTTTCTATTTTCACATTATTTCTAGCTACTATTTCCCTTATGAGATGATAGCGTCTGAGAACATGCTTGGATCGCTGATGAGACCATGGTTCCTTTGCTTGCGCAATGGCTCCATTGTTGTCACAATATAAAGGAATCGAATCAACAATGCTAGGCACCACTCCTAATTTAGTTATGAACTTTTTGATCCAGACTGCTTCTTTGGCTGCTTCTGAAGAAGCAATGTACTCAGCTTCCATCGTGGAATCAGCAATTGTTTCTTGTTTGGAACTTTTCCAACTAACTGCTCCTCCTCCCATTATGAACACATAACTAGACTGTGATTTTTAATCATCTTTGTCAGATTGGAAGCTATCATCTATGTACCCTTTTACTTCCAAACTGCCCTCTCTATATACCAAGAATATATCCTTAGTCCTTCTCAAGTACTTAAGGATATTCTTGACAGTTGCCCAGTGTTCCTCTCCAAAATTGGATTGAAATCTGCTTGTGACACTCAAAGCAAATGCTACATCTGGACGTGTACATAACATAGCATACATGATAGAACCAATTGTAGATGCATATGGTATTCTATTCATGCTCTCTCTATCCTCTAGTGTCTGTGGACACATAGACTTAGAAAGGTGTTTCCCATACACCATGGGTATAAACCCTTTCTTAGAGAGATCCATATTGAACCTCTTCAATACTTTATCTATATATGTACTCTGAGAAAGACCTAGCAACCTATTGGATCTATCTCTATAGATCCTTATTCCTAGAATATAGGATGCTTCTCCAAGGTCTTTCATGGAGAATTGCTTGGATAACCATATTTTAACATATTGGAGAAGAGAAATGTCATTTCCCATGATCAATATGTCATCCACATATAGAACTAGGAAGACAATTGCACTCCTACTAATGCTTTTAAACACACAAGGTTCATCTTCATTCTGTGAGAAACCAAACTCTTTGATTGTCTCATTAAATCGTATGTTCCAGCTCCTAGAGGCTTGCTTCAATCCATAAATGGATCTTTGAAGCTTGCATACCTTTTCGCCATTTCCTGATGTGAACCCTTCTGGTTGTGTCATATACACATCCTCAGTAAGATTTCCATTAAAGAAAGTTGTCTTCACATCCATTTGCCAAATCTCATAATCATAATGAGCTGCAATGGCTAAAAGTATTCTTATAGACTTAAACATCGCTACAGGAGAAAAAGTTTCGTCATAGTCAATACCTTCTTTTTGACGATAACCTTTTGCTACTAAGCGAGCTTTATAGGTAACTATATTACCTTTCATGTCGGTCTTCTTTTTGAAGACCCATTTGCACCCTATGGGTTTTATCCCTTCAGGTGGTCGAGTTAAAGTCCATACTTTATTCTCATACATGGAGTCCATTTCAGACTGTATAGCCTTAAGCCATAAATCACGTTCTAAACTGTTCAAAACTTTTTGATAGCTTGTAGGCTCATTGTCCTCTACTACAGTTATGCCTCTATCCGAATCAATGTGAAATCCATATCTCACAGGGTTAGAACGCATCCTAGTAGATCTTCTAGGATTTTGTGTGTAATCAGGTTTAACTGCAATCTCATCAATATGAAATCCAGTTTCAGGTTCAATCAGTTGATCATCTTCTATTTGTGGGTCTTGAACTTCACCAAGTTTAATTTTACTCCCATTGTCCTTTCGTAGGAGAAATTCTCTTTCCAAGAAGACAGCATGCCTTGAAACAAACACCTTTTATTTTATGGGATGATAGAAATAATATCCAAATATTTCTTTTGGATATCCCACAAATAAATATTTATCAGACTTAACATTCAGTTTGTCTGAAATTGTCCTCTTCACATAAGAAGGACAACCCCATACTTTCATATGAGAAAGTGTGGATTTCTTGTTATTCCACATCTCATATGGAGTAACATCAACTGATTTACTAGGAACTCTGTTTAACATATAAATAGCAGTTTCTAGTGCATATCCCTAAAAGGACTTAGGCAAGTCTGCTAGGCTCATCATTGATCGAACCATATCTAATAGTGTTCGATTTCTCCTTTCAGATACACCATTGTGTTGTGGTGTATATGGTGGAGTCCATTGAGATAAAATCCCATTATCTCTAAGATAATCCTGAAACTCTTGGCTTAAGTATTCTCCACGTCGATCTGATCTAAGTGTTTTAATAATTTTACCAAGTTGTTTCTCTACTTCATTTCTGAATTTTTTGAACTTTTCAAATGCTTCTGATTTATATTTCATTAGATAGATGTATCCAAACCTGGAATAATCATCTATAATAGTAATGAAGTAGGAGTAACCTCCTCTAGCATGTGTAGTCATTGGACCACATACATTTGAATGTATTAAGTCTGAAACCATTTTAGCTCGTTCTCCTTTACCAATAAAGGGAGCTTTTGTCATGTTTCCCAATAAACAAGATTCACATGTATCAAATGATCCCAAATCACCTGGCTTGTGCAATTTTTTCATGCATTTCTCATTTATATGGCCTAAAGGACAATGCCATAAGTATGAGGTATTTAGATTATCATGTTTCATTCTCTTGGTATCCACATTATGTATTTCTTTAATTAAATCAATAACAAATATACCATTCTCAATGATGGCTTTTCCATAAAACATATTGTTCTTAAAAATGTAACAACATTTGTCCTTTAAAGAAATATCATAATCATTCATCAAACAACTAAAAGAAATAATACTTTTAGACAAAGCTGAAACATAATAACAAATTATTTAATTCCAGTACTAATCCACTAGGAAGAGGCAAATAGTAAGTCCCCACAACTGTTGTAGAGATGTTCTGTCCAGTAGCTGACCACAAAAATATCTCTAGCTTTTGCATAAAACATATTGCTCTTAAAAATGTAACAACATTTGTCCTTTAAAGAAATATCATAATCATTCATCAAACAACTAAAAGAAATAATACTTTTGGACAAAGCTGAAACATAATAACAATTATTTAATTCCAGTACTAATCCACTAGGAAGAGGCAAATAGTAAGTCCCCACAACTGTTGTAGAGATGTTCTGTCCAGTAGCTGACTACAAAAATATCTCTGCCTTTCCAACTCTTCTAAAGCTTCTAAGCCCCTGTAGATCATTATATAAGTGAGATCCACATCCGGTATCTAATACCCAAGATTGTTTTGAAGCAATAGAATAAGTATTAATTTCAATCATATGAATACCTGAAGTAGAAGCATCAGCTTGCTTCTTCTCCTTAAGAGAATCTAGATAGGCCTTGCAGTTACACTTCCAATGACCATCCTTTCCACAATGGAAGCAAGTTCCTTTGGGATTCTCTTTCTTGACAACCTTCTTCTTGGAGATTCCACCATTCTTTGGCTGCGCCTTGGTTATCTTCTTCTTCTTCTTCTTCTTCTTCTTCTTCTTCTTCTGCTTCTTACCTTTAGCAGAAGTGACAACCATGACACTTTTTGGATCCTTCTTAAATGATCCATCAGCTATCTTGAGCATATTGATTAACTCGGGAATGGATACTTGAATCTTGTTCATGTTGAAGTTAAGCACGAAAGGTGTATAACTTGGAGCCAACGAGTACAAGATTAAATCTATGTATAGATCATTATCCATAACATAGCCAAGTCTACTCAAATGCTTAATATACCCATACATCTTCAATGCATGAGTAGCAGCTGAAGTGCCTTCCATCATTTTACAGCTAAATAGAGCTCGACCAATCTCATATTGCTCATTTCTAGCCTGAGAAGAATAAAGCTCCTCTAGATGTAAAATGATGGTTCTAGCATCCATCATCTCATGTTGCTTTTGAAGCTCCGAGGATATAGCACCCAGCATCAGACATGCTGCTGCTTCACTATCCTCCATGTATTTTCGATAAATGCCTTTGATCTCATCAATGGCATCATCTGATGGAAGTGGTGGTGGATCTTTATCCAAGACATAATATATCTTTTTAGCTCTGAGAACAATTCTCACTTGTCTGATCCAATCAGAATAGTTGTTGCCAACCAGCTTGTTATCCAAGATTGATCGTATATTAATGTTTGATGTGCTCATGATGATGACCTAGATGTGAAAAAGAAAAGATATGAGAGTATGTTCATATATATATATATGCATGCATTAATAAGGTCTTTAATTAATCCATTTACTCCCACTATTTTATTGCAAATTAATAGCCCTCACTATATAATCTGAGAAAACCCGATAGTTTTCTTAGTGGGCCAATATCCAATCCTTGATATGCAATTTGACCTTGACTGTGGTCAACAAGCCAAACTCCATACCCTTGAAAGGTAGGTATCTCTATACCAATTGTGTCTCTACACAATTATTAGATCATTAGGTTATCAACTCTTAATGCATGCATATCGTATATGCATTCCCTAATCTTGCCTCTAGAACCATTAGCCTTGACTGTGGTCAACAAGCTAATGGGCTAGCTAAGATGACCCATTTAATTAGATTTGAACATATTCGATATAATGTGAGTTTGACTGTGGTCAACAACCCACACTACAAAGAACTCTGGTTCTCCTCAAATTAATGGAAGGCTTATATACCTTAGTATTTGTTTTAAAGATTTTAGTTAATTAAGTCTCATCATACATGGTTGGCATACATTGGTATGCATCCTATATCTATCACATAAATATAATCATACAAATATGGTATAGTTATGGACTTTACTACATTGATTTCCCCGATCCAAGAGGGAAATCAAAAGGTCACACCTAGGTAGTATGCATGATTCAAACAAGAAAAATAATTACATTATCTTCAAGCTTGTTGGATCTCCATCCGGCCCATATTACTCCTTGATAATGGTCTCCATCTCTATTTCTAATTCTAATCTAAGTAATCTAATTACATATTAAAACTTTAAAAGAAATACAAACCAAAAACAAGTGGCCGGGACATGAAAATCCTCATTGGGCCAAAACATGCATAATGCTCAATCACATTGGGCCTTGTCCATAACTATCCATTATGCCAATCATTCACCCTTATATGCCTTTCTAATGCATAAAAAATAGATTACTAACTTTTTTTCCACTCTTGAAACAAGCTTTTAAGTTATTTTAACAATGTGATCAAATTAGGAAACTTTTTCCATTTTGGAAACTTTCATTTTAGGAAACCTTTTTGCATGCATGTGTTCTTGCTTTAATAATCAATCCAATTGATTATTAATTAATTATTAATTGATTATTTAATTAATTAATCATATTAAATAATTAAAAGAATCAATTTTGGGCTTAAGATCAAGGGTAGGTCGAAACCCACCAAAATAAACCCTAAATGTGTTCACGCACAAACTAGTTGTGTATCTATTAGACCATTTGGGCCTTTTGGAATGAGGCAAGCCCACTCCAGCTCTTAAAATCCATTAATAAACTTAATTAATGTTTATAATATTTAATTTAAATTAGCTCCTTGGGCCCACCAAGTCATTCACTAATTTAAACCAAGTCCATAAACATAATTAAGCCCATTAAGTGGTTTTAATGAATTAAAATTAATTAAATTAATTTAAGGCCCATTTTAATTAATCAAATTAATTAAAAACACTTTAATATATCATATATATCAGATTTAGAAGATTAAAAGTCGTTCTAATAAAAAACACACCAAAAACATCACAAGAACACGCGAAGAACACAAATTTATCGAACTTTTCGATTAAACTAGTTTTCAAAGCAAAACTTGTTCGATTTTAATTTCGTTCCATCCTACGATTTAATATTACATATTAAACATATAAAATATCATCTAAATGATGTTTTAATGGATCCATAAGAAATTAAATTAGAACAGCCCCTAATTCTGTAAGGGTTTCACGCAAAACCCTAGGTCTAATTCTTCAAAAGAATCGTTTTTGTTTCGGTTAAATTTATTTGATCACACATATATCCAGAAATCAATATTTCTCATTCATGAACAATTAAATCTGATATTTTAAAGTTCATAAAATAAATAACACAAAATAAAATAAAACTTATTCCGCAGAAAAATATAGAATTGTATATTCATGGCAAAACCTAGCTCTGATACCATGTTGGAATTTATCAGTTACATGCATCTCATACATAAGCAAAAGTTAAAAAATTTTTAACCAATATTACTGATCTTTCCATGAATGTACAATATTCATATTAATAAGAATAAGAAAAATCACCTTTGATTTTTGTTGTACAGTTGATTTTCCTTCGCACCGGGTTGTCGCAAACCACAGTGTCCAAAATCGAACACCTCCAATGAGTAATCCACACTAGAGATTGATAAATTGAACCAAAAAATTGGTGTAGAACAAAGAGTGGCCGAAATTCCAAAGAGCTAGCAAGGGAAGTGGCGCAAAAAGGAGAGAGAATTAGAATAAAAGACTTTCTTATGTGTTTAATCACTTAACCCTAATTCCTCATTAGTTGGACTTTTATAGTCAGATTAAAATTCCAACTTCTAATGAGATTGAGATCTTTAAAATTGATGGAGAATTATTAATTGGGCCTCTGTAATTAATTATAATCATTTGGGCTTAATTAAATCCTAATTAAACCTTTTCATAAAAGACTATGCACAAAACCCACAAACTAGGCCCTTTGTACAACTAATCAGATTTAACTACCCAAATGGATTCCAAATCCAAAAAAATTAAATATGTAGGTTCCATAACACTTATGTAACATATATAAATTAATTTGGTCCAAGAAATAAGCCATTAAGGCCTTCTTTATTGATTTAGCATGTGGCCCTCTTCTGGAGGGCTTCCACACTAGCTTTATTCCTTTGGCCCTTTTTATAATTCATCTAATGAACCTATTAATTATTATATCAGTCCTATAACACTTATAGTAGTCCTATAACACTTATAGGACAATAATAATTAATCATGAAATATATTATTTCAATTAGGTCCAATTTTACAGAACATTTCTCAAAAGTTTCGTGAACAATTTTACTTGATCATAATTAATTAAACTCTTTAATTAATTATTATCTTATTCACTTCGCTACCCTCATAATAATATCAAATATTATTATCCTTCTCATTTTACCATTTTATCCTTTTCTCTATATGTGTGTGACCTATTGGGTTCCTGTCCATGTTGGTAGTATAATATGTAATTGTGAATTCTATTCAAAACTCACATGACTTAAACCACTTTAAATCATTTTATCAATCCCTATTGATATTCTTGATAAATCATTATACAAGTCATGATTGGCCTCTAGCTAGGCATCATGACTACCCAAATGTCAGGAAAGTCAAGCAGTTTGACTATACCCTTCCATAGAAACAGTTACCGTGCAATTACTCCTTTCACCTGTCTTATCTCAATTAGATTTTGAGTATGGATTTCTATCAACTCATATAAATCTAATTATGTATGTTCTATTAATTTAACCATTGTTCCCAAAATGCCCTTCATGGATCTCTATCCATCTTGGCATATTACTCTGGCCAGAGATTCTCTGAACAAGGCAATTATAGAATCATGCAAGATAACTTCCCTTATTAAATCTAGGATGGTGAATCATATGTCAATCACTCAACTATCTTCAAGTAGGTCATGATATACCCAATCTCCTAACTATGTTAACTCCCAGTTGGAAGTAATCAGTTATGGAGTCAAAGTATACCACTTGCTACTTAAGATAACTTTGGTGATCTCAAGTCTAAGGATACTTGCACAACCACTATGAAGAGATTCCTCACTGACATAGATTTAATATCCATGTGAGGATTCTCTATGCAAGTCTCTAATGAACTTGTTCTTCTAACAAGCATCCTCATGTTAGCTTTGATTATCTTCTATAATCACAGTTATGAGAACCACTGCTTGAATCATTCAAGAAGCATAACATGTGCTAGTCTATCTGAATTAACAATATCCTTATCTTGTTAATTCTATGACTAGGGATATTCAGATATTAACACATTTATATGCAATAGACATCTCATATCATGAACACTTTCATGATTGCCTTTGCACTGTGTTTATAATATCTAGGACTTCATTTATTAATTTAAGATTTACAAACTCATGTATTTAAACATAGCATTAATAAATGAATGATGCCTTTTATTAAGAATATAAATTCATACATATGAAAAACATCCCTATTACATGGGCTCTAGGGCATACTCTCTAACAAGTCTTTCTACCCATAGTGGTTCTTCCTTATTCTTGATGGGCAATCCTTTGCTTTTTCAGGTATGTCTTTGTCCTTTAAAGGTAACACACCTCTTATGGGTTTTCATGTTAGCTTTTCTTGTCAGAATGTGCATCTTTCCGGATTTTCACACATCTCTATGGCTTACATTTGCCTGAGATGACACTAAATCACCCCAGTAGGTCTTTTTTTTTTAGGTATGGCTTCTTGAGAAGTTATAGTTACTGTCCAAGCCCTTTCCTCGAGTCAGAGCTACATGGATTTATCCTATAAGGCTTGTCACATCTAGACGACTTTAGCATAAGTTCTAATTTGCCCAGGATGCCATTGGCTGGCTTTGTCATCAGGCCCAATCCAAGCCCAAGGCGTAAAAGCTCAAGGAGAGTGAGAGCACATGCTTTCATTGCAACAAGATAGGGCATTGGAGGAAAAATTGCGCTCTCTTCAAGGAAGAACAAAAGAAGAATGGAGCCAAGGCATCCAGTTCTAGTATTTTTTTTTGGTTAAATTAACCTTTCTATTTCTACCACTTGGTATTGGATGCCGGTTGTGATTCTCACATTTGTTCAAATGTGCAGGGGCAAAGAAATAGGCGGTTACTTGGGAAGAATGAAGTGGACCTCCGTGTGGGGAATAGAGCATGAGTTACTACCATAGAGATAAGCGACTATCAACTAACTTTACCTTTCGGACTTTGTTTAGTTTTGAAAAATTGTTATTATGTGCCTGCTATGAGCAGAAACATTATTTCAGTTTCTTGTTTGGATTTGGATGGATTTGATTTTGTTATTAATAATGGCAATGCTCATATTTGTCACCAAGTCATTTCATATGGCAATGCCATATTGCAAAATAGCCTTTATATCCTTGATTTACAAAAGAAAAGAGTCCATATACAACATTAATACAAAGAGGGTTAAATCAAACGAATTGAACCCTACTTACTTCTGGCATTGTCGTTTAGGGCATGCAAACGAAAAATGCATTTCAAGACTCCACAAGTATGGAGTGCTTGGGTCATTTGACTTAGAGTCTTATGACACATGCGAGCCATGTTTGCATGAAAAAATGGCAAATAGTCCTTTTAACAAGAAAGGTGAGAGGACTAATGACTTATTAGAACTAATACATACCGATGTATGTAAACCATTAAATACACAAGCTAGAGGTGGTTTTAGCTACTTTGTAATGTTCACAAATGACTTCAGTAGATATGGCTATGTCTATCTAATGAAGTACAAGTCTGAAACTTTTGAGAAATTCAAGGAGTTAAGAACGAAGTAGAAAAACAACTTCGTAGAAGTATAAAAGCCATTCGATTAGATCGAGGTGGCAAATACTTAAGTCAAGAGTTTGACAATCATCTGAAGGAGTGTAGTATTATTTCACAGCTCACTCCTCCTAGAACACCACAATGGAATGGTGTATCCGAAAGGAGAAATCGAACCATATTGGACAAGGTTCGATCAATGATGAGTCAAGCAAGTCTTCCTGTCTCTTTTTGGGGTTATGCATTAGAAACTGCTACGTTTTTACTAAACTGTACTCTAAGTAAAGCAGTTGAGAAGACACCATATGAAGTATGGACTAGGAAAGAACCCAATATGTCATTTCTCAAGATTTGGGGCTGTGAAGCACATCTTAAGAAATTAACACTGATAAACTAGAGTCCAAATCCACTGTCTGCTTGTTTGTAGGTTATCCCAAATAAACAAAGGGATACTACTTTCACTCACAAATCGAGAACAAAGTATTTGTTGCTCACAAGGCTATTCTCTTGGAAAAGGAGTTCCTTCTCAAAAAAGACAGTAGGAGTAAAGTATAACTTGGAGAAATTCAAGCGCCACAAACTCCTATAGAGGATGAGTTGGAAATGGGATCAAGTTCACAACCAGTTGCGAAACAAGAACCCATTACACAAGAATATAGAAGGTCCGATAGGGTACATCAGGAGATTGAGAGATACGAATTTCTAATCGCCGACAGTGACACTATTGAGTTAGTAGATCATGAGGATCCTACTACCTATCGAGAAGCTATTGAGAGCCCAGACTTAAAAAATTGGCTTAAAGCCATGAAATCCCAGATGCAATCAATGTATGATAACAAGGTTTGGACCTTGGTTGATCCACCGGAAGGTGCTAAGGTAATTGAATGCAAATAGCTATTTAAACTCAAAGCTGATAAGACCTACAAAGGTAGACTAGTAGCAAAAGATTTTTGACAAACTCATGGTATAGATTATGATGAGACCTTTTCGCCTATAGTCATGCTCAATTCCATTAGAATCGTGCTTGCCATAGCTACATATCATGATTATGAGATATGGCAAATGGATGTCAAAACTTCTTTCCTCAACGAAAATTTACTTGAGGATGTGTATATGACATAGCCTGAGAGTTTTGTCAATTCCAAACATCCTAAGAAGGTTTACAAGCTTCAAAAATCTATTTATGGATTAAAACAAGCATCCAAAAGTTGGAATCTTTGTTTTGATGAGGCAGTCAAAGAATTTGACTTCATCAAGAATGAAGATGAGCCTTGTGTGTACAAGAAGGTTAGTATGAGCATAATAGTATTTCTGGTCCTATATATGGACGACATCCTTCTCATTGGGAATGACATTCCAACATTGCATAAGGTTAACCAATGGTTGGGGAAGTGTTTTTCAATGAAAGACTTAGGTGAAGTCAAGACAATACTTGGTATTCAGATCTATAGATATAGACCGAATTGGCTTTTGGGACTAAGTCAAGAAAAATACATAGACAAAGTACTAAAGCATTTTAGTATGGGACACTCAAAGAAAGGGTACATACCTTTGGCTTTGGGAGTTCCTTTAACTAAAGAACAGTGCCCTAAAACCAAAGAAGAAATGAACAACATGAGTAGAATCCCATATGCATCTGCTTTTGGATCTTTCATGTACGTTATGTTATGTACTAGGTTGGATGTTGCTCATGCACTGAGTATAACCAGTAGGTTTCAGCAAGACACTGGTGAGAAGCACTGGTCTGCTGTATAGGGGATTCTAAAGTACCTGCGAAGGACTAAGGATCACTTCTTGGTGTATGGTAGTCAAGAAGAGCTAGTCATACAAGGTTATGATGATGTTGCTTTTTAGACCAGCTTGCAGGATTTAAGATCACAATCTGGGTTCATTTTTGTTTTGAATGGTGCTTCTGTCAGCTGGAGAAGCTCGAAGCAAGAGACCATTGCCGACTCAACTACAGAATCTGAGTATATTGCAGTAAGTGAGGCTGCAAAAGAGGTTGTTTGGATTACAAATTTCATTTCTGGATCTGGAGTGGTCCCAAGCATCTTAGATCCAATAGAAATATTCTGTGACAACAACGGGGCCATCACACAGGTAAAGGAGCCCAAGTCACACAAGAAATCCAAACACATACTCAGGAGGTACAACTTGATCAGAGAGATCATTGATCATGGGGACGTCAAGGTTAGCAAGATAGCAAGTGAAGACAATGTAGCAAATCCTTTGACGAAACAGTTGCATCCAAATTTGCACGAAGCTCATTGGAGAGCATTTGGTCTTAGGGCTATGCCCAATTGGGACTAGTGCTAGTGGGAGATTGTTAGTGTAAGCCCTAGCCCAAATACATTGTTATAAAGCATTTAAATTAATAAATGAGGCATTTGTTTTATCTATTGTATTCCTGTGCATATCAATTGATAGAACTATCAAAGAATGTTGTTTCAGTTTAAGTTATCATGTGTGAGGCACATAGTTGTAAGACCTTGAAACAATAGAGACTTCATTCTAAATATCCCTAGTCAATCATTGTTATGGGAATAACAAATGAATTAAGACTAGTATGCTCTCTCTGATAAGATGAGTTATGTCTTATGGATCATAAGGACAAGAGTGTCAATCAGAGATCATAGATACATGTTTAGAACACGGTATCTGGATTCGATTCGTTCATGAGCACACTACATTGTACAAATCATAAGTGTTTCTCATAAGAAAGTTTTGCATCAGAGTTCTTAGACCTAAAATCTCTATGAAACTCTTTATGAATTACTGTATGCTTTGACATACATCTAACATACTCGTAACAGAGTGATAAGTATGGGTATGCTTGGGTATGCACTTATTCATGTTAGAGAGCATGAGAGAAGTGAAGGGATTACCCCTCTCAGTAAGAGAGAAAATATCATCGGCCACTTGATCAGTGAACTGAGAAGTGTATGGCCATACCGAGATGAAATAATGAGAAATCATTATTTATCTAAGAGTTCAGTGTCACTGGAATATCAAGAAATGAATTAATATATATAAGGATGACTAGTTCCATGCCTTATATTAATTCTGATATTTAAGGGTAAGGAACTATGCAAAATTGCATTAGGTCACTAAATGCCATTTGCATTCTCATTTAATTTGGAATGCTATAATATCTTGCTAGAGAATATATATAGCCTTTGAATTAATTCATTGCCAATATTAAATGGACCTATAGGATTGCACACAAAGCATTAGGCTTAAAATATTTAAATAGAAGATTGGACATTAATTTAGGCTTTTAATTAAAGTCAAATTAATGTATGTAATGGGTATTAAAATTGCTATTGGACCTTTGTCCATGAGAGAGATAAATTCAGCCCAATAGGATTAATTTCAATTAATTAATTATCTTGGATTAATTAAGTTAATTAAGTATTAAATCCTAATGGAATTTAAATCAAAATAAATTAATTAAATGGAGATAAGGTGACCGAAAATCCAAAGATAAATTCAATGGGAATTTCAGCAACCATATCCCCAAATTAAGTGATTTGTTTTGATTAAATGTCTTATGTTTATTTCAAATTAATTTGAATTTAAAATTCAAAAGAGTTTGAATTAATGTATGCCACTTAATTAAGAAGTGTTGGAGGCTGAATTTACTACCTAAAAGATAGTAAATTTTGGCATTATCACTTAGCAAAATAGGTGATATATTTGGAAGGAATAAAAGGAGAAAACCCTAGGCATGATTCTCTCTCTCTCTCACTCTTGGCCGAAATACACAAGGGGAAAGGATTTTTTCTTGTTCTCTTGTGTTCTTGGGCAGCAATAGCAACCTAAAGGAAGTACAAGATTAGATCTTGTAGCTTCAATCTATTACCATTGCCAATTTTTACACATAGAGCTAGCACTCTCAATTTTAATCCTACGTTGCAATTGTGTGTATGAACATAGAGAGGAGTGGCATAAAGGATGTTTCTTTGTCATTGGTGATCAAGAACTAAAGCATATAAGTTCATCTAATTGCTGATCATCATCAAAATCAAGTCTTGAAGTGCATCTAAAGTTGTAAGTTTTAAAACCCTAAAATTGCATGTTTTTAATTCTTGTTTATGGATTACGTGGTATGTATGATCAATTTTATTATTTTTCCGCTGCGTGATCATCATATATATGCCATGTAATATTCCATCAGTGGTATCAGAGTCTAAACATGCTTATTTTAGTGCTTTAGATGCATGAAATAATTATTCAAAAATCATTCGTTTAAAAACTAAAATTTTCTGTTTTGAGTTTTTTGCATTGTTTTGGTGTAAAAATGACTTTAAATGTTTAGATAGGTATTATAATTATTATGACATGTTAATATACTGTCCTAAGATTTTCTTAGATCTATTCATGGTCAGATTTAATTATAAATACTCGATGGTACATGTTAATCCTAAAACTAGGTGCTAGTTGACATGTTAAGTATTTGTTTAACAACTAGTTTTCAAAATTAAATGTAAAAACAATTTTGGCATGTTTGTTAGTGATTTTTAAAGATTAAATATCAGGTCTAGACATATTTTAAATTTGGTTTTAATTCTGATCCATGACAATTTAATTGATTAATTTTAAAATCACTTAAAACTATGACTAGTTTGTGTTTGTTGCATGTTTAATCGACATTATTTGTTTTGTTTTCATTAAAATGGCAAAAACACATTTAGATCATATCAGTACAGAACATTAACTCAATATTTATTACCTTATTTAAATTATTAAATGACTCATAAAATTGTTTTAAGTGTTTGTGCATTTTTGTGGCATTGTATAAGCATTAAACAACTAGTTTCATTGTTGTTTGTTTGTTTTAGTATGAATGCCATGTATGATATATGTTCTTCATGATTTTAATGTTTTAATTCATGCTGGTACATATTATATGTATTTTTAATGTTTATGGCCTGTATGATATAAAATTAAAAATGGCAAAAATTGGAAATTATACTAGAGTTGATTTATGGCACAAATCTAACTAGTTTGTGTTTTGGGCGTTTAAAAGAACTTATTCAATAAGAGGATTTAGTCCATTGGGCTTCGACCCAGGCCCATCATGAGGTCTCCTCTTAAAATTTCAAGTACACAATTTCCATTAATGGACTTGGCTAAGTTAATTAAAATTGGACTTTGTTTTATCCATTAAAGTTATGTATATTTATTTGCTTGTTTTGTGTGATGAATGGATATGCATGGTGCATTCATGGGCCCCGGGTTTTTGTAATTAAATATGGCCTGTGTGCCATTATGTATTATTGTAAAAGTTCATTTATTTCTTATTATTTGAAGACTTTGTAAATCAAGACGAAGCCCACCGAAGTGGAGAAGCCCAACTCGAAGATTCTTATGTAATAGTATATAATCTTAGTTGTAGGTTTTTGGGACCATATTTGTCACATTTTACTTTATGCAATTATATATATATGCATGCTATGAATGGATGACAAACCATATGTTATGTAAGCCGTAATAAAATGAATCCCTAAAATAGTAAGTCACAAAGTTGCCTTCCTAATTCGAAATATGTCAAGGCATTAATCATCGGTCACATAGACTAAGAGTCCTAGATGTGCCCGATTATCTTTGTGAGGCATGGGTTGTGAATGTAGGTTGGACTTAACATGGAAAGGGATGCCCAGACTTAGGCAACTAATAAATGGGTTTGTGCTATAACATCATAAGATGTTAGCCCATTTGATCCAAGAGTTATGTATGAGACATGATTGGAGTTTTCCTACCTAAGTAACTTAACTTGTTAGGTGTACAAGCTCAGCTTGACTAATAAGCTATTGTGAAAAGTGGATCTTGGCCTACATTAAACCACTAACGCGAATTATTTAAAGGGATATTAATTCGGTTTGTGGGATTATAAATAAGACCTCATTTAATCTTGATAAGTTTTATTGTAGATTGAAAATGGCTTCTTCAAACAACAAATTTTAATTGCGATCAGTCCTGGAAAAGGACAACTGAATGGCACCAATTTCATAGACTGGTCTCGAAACTTAAGAATAGTTCTTAAGCAAGAGAAAAAGTTGTATGTTTTGGATGCACCCTTGCCTGAAGAACCTAGTAGGAATGCCTCTACGGTTCAAAAGGAAACTTTTAAGACCAAGAAGAGCGACTCCAATGATGTGACATGTTTGATGCTGGCCACTATAGTGCATGACTTGCAAAAGCAATTCATGGACCAAGAGGCTTATGCGATCATGGTGTACCTCAAGGAGATGTTCCAAAAGCAAGCTCATCACGAGAGGTTCGTGACCTATGTACTCAAGATGAAAGGGTATCTTGATACTCTTGAGAAGCTTGAGGTACAAGTCCCGAAGGAATTGACCACTAACTTGATCTTAGGTTCATTGACTGATGATTATGATCCATTTGTTATGAATTATAACATGCTTGCAATGAACAAGATAGTCACCGAGCTTCATGGGATGCTTAAGAATGCTAAAAAGAACATTCGAAAGACCAATCCTGTACTTATGGTTTAAAGGGGCATCAAAAAGGACCCGCTAAGGGAAAGGGAAAGGGAAAGGCAAAATCCAAGAATGACCTG
This sequence comes from Excoecaria agallocha, assembly GCA_037975025.1. NCBI lineage: Eukaryota > Viridiplantae > Streptophyta > Magnoliopsida > Malpighiales > Euphorbiaceae > Excoecaria > Excoecaria agallocha. Next base: position 33,590,799 of record CM075815.1, on the reverse strand, counting down.
GCTCGATTTAAGTCAAATGGGAGTGCACCTTAGGCCCAATCTAAACCCAAGGCGCAAAAGCTCAAGAAGAGTGAGAGCACATGCTTTCATTGCAACAAGATAGGGCATTGGAGGAAAAATTGTGCTCTCTTCAAGGAAGAATAAAAGAAGAATGGAGCCAAGGCGTCCAGTTCTTGTGTTTTTATTGTTGAAATTAACCTTTCTATTTCTACCACCTAGGTATTGGATACCAGTTGTGGTTCTCACATTTGTTCAAATGTGCAAGGGCTAAGAAATAGGTGGTTACTTAGGAAGAATGAAATGGACCTCCATGTGGGGAATGGCGCATGAGTTGCTGCCATGGAGATGGAGACTATCAACTCATTTTATCTTCCGAACTTTGTTTAGTTTTAAAAAATTGTTATTATGTGCCTGCTATGAGCAAAAACATTATTTCAGCTTCTTGTTTGAATTTGGATGGATTTGATTTTGTTATTAATAATGGCAATGCTCATATTCGTCACCAATGCATTTCAAATGGAAAGGCCATTTTGTAAAATGGCCTTTATATCCTTGATTTACAAAACAAAGAGTCCATATACAACATTAAAACAAAGAGGGTTAAATCAAACAAATTGAACCCTACTTACTTTTGGCATTGTTGTTTAGGGCATGCAAACGAAAAATGCATTTCAAGACTCCATAAGTTTGGAGTGCTTGGGTCATTTGACTTAGAGTCTTATGACACATGCGAGCCATGTTTGCATGGAAAAATGACAAAGAGACCTTTTAACAAGAAAGGTCAGAGGACTAATGACTTATTGGAACTAATACATACCGATGTATGTGGACCTTTAAGTACACAAGCTAGAGGTGGTTTTAGCTACTTTGTAACGTTCACAGATGACTTCAGTAGATATGGCTACGCCTATCTAATGAAGTACAAGTCTGAAACTTTTGAGAAATTCAAAGAGTTTAAGAACGAAGTAGAAAACTTGGCAGAAGTATAAAAGCCATTCGATTAGATCGAGGTGGCGAATACTTAAGTCAAGAGTTTAACAGTCATTTGAAGGAGTGTGGTATTATTTCACAGCTCACTCCTCTTGGAACACCATAATGGAATGGTGTATCCAAAAGGATAAATCGAACCCTATTGGACATGGTTCGATCAATGATGAGTCAAGCAAATCTTCCTGTCTCTTTTTGCAGTTATGCAGTAGAAACTGTTGCATTTCTACTAAATCGTACTCCAACTAAAGCAGTTGAGAAGACACCATATGAAGTATGGACTGGGAAAGAACCCAATATGTCATTTCTCAGGATTTGGGGTTGTGAAGCACAGGATTTGGGGTTGTGGATCACTTCTTGGTGTATGGTGGTCAAGAAGAGCTTGTCATACAAGGTTATGATGATGCTACTTTTCAGACCAGCATGTAGGATTCAAGATCACAATCTGGGTTCGTTTTTGTTTTGAACGGTGGTGCTGTCAGCTGGAGAAGCTCGAAGCAAGAGACTGTTGCCGACTCAACTACAAAATCTGAGTATATTGCAGCGAGTGAGGCTGCAAAAGAGGCTATTTGGATTTAAAATTTCATTTCTGGATTAAGAGTGGTCCCCAGCATCCTAGATCCAATAGAAATTTTTTGTGACAACAACGGGGCCATTGCAAAGGTAAAGGAGCTCCGGTCACACCAGAAATCCAAACACATATGATAAGTGTGAAATATATATAGTTTTTGATATATTTTTAGTTAAGTTATTTAGTTGTTTTGGTTTTATTTAAGCTAATTTAGAGTTAATTTTGTAATATTTATGTTTTTGAGGTTAATTCTGTGTTTTGTTTGATTTTCAGGTTTAAATTGATATAAAAGGGTTTAAAGTGCAAAAAGAATAAAGTTTAGGGCTAAAAGCGCAAATATGAGAAAGTTAGGCAAGAAAATGAGCATCCAGTCCAGAGCCTTGAGACGTGACCACGTGAAAGTACTGAAGAGTTTCACACGTGGCCACGTGAAGAAGAAAGCAAGAGGAACCGTGGCCATGTGATGAAAGTTGAAGAAATGAAGTATGAAGACCCATGGCCACGTGAATGGGAAACTAAAGAAAACTATGCAACCACGTAACCACGTGGATTCCCAGTGAAGGACCACACATGGCCACATGTGGAAGAAGAACTAAATGGGACGTGCCCACGTGTGAAGGAAGGCATATTGAAGCGTGGCCACGTGATCTAACTCTCCCATATCGCGAAGGATTTTCGAGCTTCCTGTTTAGCAGAATTTGATTCCTATTCTATGACTGGAGTTTAACAAGGAGTCTACTACAATTCTTGCCTATAAATAGCAGTCCAAAACACAGAAGAAGGATCATCAATCCCTAGAATCAAGCCTTAGAATTAAGCTTTGCTTTCTTAGTTTTTTACGTTCTTTATTTCTACAGTTTTTTCAAAACGTTGTTTTTAATTTTAAGAATGGTCTGTGAGTAGTTTTCTTTAACTTTTGCTAAAGGATACTTGAATCCTTGACTTGTATTGTTATGACTTGAGTTTGTTCTTAAATTTTCATACAAGTTGATTATTTCTTGGTTCTTAAACATAAGTCTTGTCTTTTCTCAATTTTAAGTTGATTATTAACTTGATTAAGAATTGGTTAATTAATTGGTTTAAGTTGATTAATGATTTGCATGCTTTTAGATTAATTTAGTTGAATTAATGCATGGTTATAATCTGAATAAGCTATAATTGTGTGTTAATTTGAGTAAGTTAAGGTTAAGAAAGGGTAACCAAGAATAGGTGAAAGTTAAAACTCTTGAGAAAGGTTTTAATAGACATCTAGGAGACTTAATTCAGTTCTTTATGCTAAGTGTTGAATTGTTCTGAATAAGAGAGTTCTAATGCTTGGAATGATAATCTTGAATAAAATTATTTGGGTTTATTAAACTAAATTTTCCATAATCACTTGTATGTTTTCTTTTAATTAAGTCATAGCAATATTTGTTAAGGTGGATAGTCCTTTAGTAAAAGTTGTCTTTATCATTGATTTTTAACTCATTCAATTTACTTGCTTTCAATAAATCTCTTCTTTACTTTAGCTTTTTCAATTATTTTAATTTAGTTTTAAAATTATTGTTTTCAAATCATCACAACCTTGGGATTTCTCTTCTCTCTTTACATACAAAATTGGTTTTGAAATTGAAATAGCACATACAAGCACAAGTTTCCTTTGGGTTCGATATTTTGGGTCATAATCTTATTCCCTATATTACTAGCCGATCTAGTACACTTGCTAGACACCGGTCAAGTTTTTGGCGCCATTGTCGAGGACACATCGGCGTTTGTTTATCTATTTTGATTTTAAAGTGATTTTTGTGTGTTTTCTTCTCTTCTTCATCTAATTTCTTATTTTCTTTTTATGTGACTAGTGGTTTATGGTGAGAGACAGCCCCAGCTTACCATTAGACCCTGAAATTGAAAGGACATTCCATATGATTCGAAGGTTGAGAGGCAATATGAATTACCCAGAAATTGAACAACCTATGAATGATCCACCACCTAGGATTGAAGAGCAACGCATACCCCACCAAGCTCCCGAGAATGGGTATAGACCTAGAACCATAAGGGATTATGCTATCCCTAGGTGGAATGAAGAACATGGGACTATTAGGATTCCTCACCACCAACCCTTTGAGATTAAACTCACTACCATCACTATGGTACAAAGAAACCAATTTTCGAGTTCGGATATAGAGGATCCTGCACAACATTTGGATATGTTCTTAGAAGTGAATGACACTGTGCAAATTCCTAATGTATCGACTGATGCAATTAGGTTGAAACTTTTTCCATTCACCCTAATAGGAAAAGCTAGGGATTGGCTACAAATACTACCAAATCAATCCATCCATTCTTGGCAACAAATGCAAGAGAAATTTCTGTGCAAATTCTTCCCACCCATCAAGACTGCCCTCATTAGGAAACAAATTAGTGACTTCCAGCAATTTTATGAGGAGCCATTCCATGAAACTTGGGAAAGATTTAGGAGACTATTAAAAAGTTGTCCTCAACATGAAGTTCCTATTTTTCAATTAATGCATATTTTCTATGCAGGTGCTCATCCATCAACAAGATCTTTGTTAGATGCAGCTTCCAATGGAAGTTTCATGAATCAAATTCCCGAAGATGCATTTTTACTCCTTGATGAGATGGCCACCAATGATGCTCAATGGGCAAGCTCTAGAGCAACTCAAAAGAAATAAGGAGTTCATAATATTGATGAAGTAGCTATGTTGAAAGCTCAATTAGAATTAATGGAAAAGAGATATTCAAAAGAAATAAATGAGCTTAAAGCTAAAAATGTCTTTATGCTATCTATGAAGTTGATTCTTATGCAGGAAATCCAGGACCTATGGGAATGAAGAATGCTGAAAATATGGTAGAAGAAGTCAATGCCTTAAATCCGTATAGCAATACTTACAATGCGGGATGGAGAAGCCATCCAAATTTTTCATGGAGGAAAGGTAATCAAGGTTCTTCTTCTAACCGCAATCCTAGACCCCAATTCAACCACAATCAAACTTCCAATAATCAACTTCCATACCAAAACCAAGCTCCACATCATTACCCAAATCATTATCCATCACAAACATACCACCAACCACTCGGTTTTCAAAAAACTCAACCTCCCCCTCCTCAAGAAAAGAAATCTAATATTGAAGAAATGATTGCAAATTTCATGGCTTCCCAAAACTCAATTTTAGCTAGTCAAGATGCTAGATGGAAATTGCAAGATATTTGGATGAGAAACCAAGAGGCATCCATTAGGAACCTAGAAAACCAAATGGGGCAACTTGCTAGTTCTTTATCAAACCGTGCTCAAAGGACATTTCCATCCAATGTAGATCAAAACCCAAAAGAGGAAGCCAAAGCAATCACCTTAAGGAGTGGGAAAGAGTTAGAGAAGACTGAACTTGGTAAGAATTCTTCGAAAAAGGTGAAACCAACAACGGAGGTAAGTGTGTCTAACTCTGAAAATAATGAAAAAATGCCTCCTACGATTGAGAAGGGTAAAGGTAAAGAAAAACTTGTTTCCACTGTTCTTGATGAATCTCAATTGCCATTTCCAATTCTAGCTAGAAAAGAGAAACAAAATGAACAATTGAGTAGATTTTTGGACATGTTTAAGAAGCTATATATAAACTTACCATTTGCTGAAGCTTTATTACACATGCCTAAATATGCTAAATTTATGAAAGAATTATGCTCTAATAAGAAAAAGCTAGAAGGCATAGGAACGGTCCAATTGTCCGGTAATTGTAGTGCTATCTTAACCATTAAAATTCCTGAAAAATTAGAAGATCTAGGTAGTTTTACATTACCTTGTGCATTAGGAGGAAATTTTGTTAGAAATGCTTTATGTGATTTGGGTGCAAGTATTAATTTAATGCCTTATTCAATTTGCAGGAAATTGAATCTAGGTGATTTAAAGGAAACCCGAATGACACTTTAATTGGCGGATAGATCGGTAAAGAGGCCAAAAGGAATCATCGAGGACCTATTGGTAAAAGTAGGAAATTTCATGTTTCCGATTGATTTTGTGGTGATGGACATGGAAGAAGATAGAAAAGTGCCATTAATTGTGGGGATTCTTGAACACAGCAAGAGCTTTAATAGATGTTCATGGACAAACGGTTACTTTAAGATTTAACGAGGAGGAAATGGTTTCTAATGTTAATAAAATTTTAAAACACCCCTCGTATGATTTTGAAGAATCCATTTACTTTGTTGATGAGATTCAAGAATGTGCCAACACAAAGCAAGAGGAAATCATTCTCAAAGATGAGCTTCAAAGTTGCTTAATGCATCCAAAGAAAATGGAAGAGTTGGATACAAAGGAGAAAAAGTTGATACAAATTCTGGAACAAGAGCATAGTGAAGATAATGAAAGGGAGGATGAACCATCCCCTCCTAAGGGAGATTCTGAACTTAAAACACTTCCATCTCATTTGAAATATGTATTTTTAAGTGATAATGCTAATCCGGTGATTATTTCATCCTTGTTGACAGATTTGGAAGAAGAAATGCTCATTGGAGTCCTTAAAAAGCATAAAGGAGCAATAGGTTGGGCGACATCCGACTTAAAAGGGATTAACCCAAGCTATTGTACACATCATATGCCCATGGAGGACGACTTTAAACCGGTGGTGCAACCTCAACGAAGGCTCAACCTAGCTATGCAAGAGGTAGTGAAAAAGGAGGTATTGAAACTACTTGATGTAGGTATTATCTATCCTATTTTAGATAGTAATTGGGTAAGTCCTGTTCAATGTGTACCTAAAAAGGGGGGAATGATGGTAGTGATAAATGAAAATAATGAATTAATTCCTACACGCACGGTAACGGGATGAAGGGTATGTATTGACTATAGAAGGTTAAACAATGCCACTAGGAAAGACCACTTTCCATTGCCTTTTATTGACCAAATGTTAGAAAGATTAGCAGGAAATAAATTTTATTGTTTCTTAGATGGATATTCGGGGTATATGCAAATACCTATAGCCCCCGAAGACCAAGAAAAGACCACATTCACATGTCCATATGGAACATTTGCATATAGGAGAATGCCTTTTGGTCTTTGTAATGCACCTGCCACATTTCAACGATGCATGATGGCCATATTTCATGACTTTATTGAAAAATTTATGGAAGTTTTCATGGATGATTTCACTATTTATGGTCATGATTTTGAATCTTGTTTGCATAATCTAGCATTGGTTTTAAAAAGGTGTCAAGAAACAAATTTGGTACTAAATTGGGAAAAATGTCATTTCATGGTTAGAGAAGGCATTGTTTTAGGGCATAAAATTTCTGAAAAAGGCATTGAGGTTGACAAAGCAAAAGTTGATGTGATAGAGAAATTGCCTCCACCAACTAGTATAAAAGGCATTAGGAGTTTCCTTGGTCATGCCAGGTTTTATCATCGATTTATTAAGGATTTCTCTAAAATTGCCAAACCACTTTCTAATTTATTGCTTAAAGATACTGCATTTGATTTTAATGCTGAGTGTTTGCAGGCTTTTAACTTATTGAAGCAAAAATTAGTTAGTGCACCGGTCATTGCATCACCCGATTAGAGCTTACCATTTGAAATTATGTGTGATGCAAGTGACTATGCAGTTGGAGCAGTCTTAGGACAGCGGAAGGAGAAGATTTTCTACACCATCTATTATGCAAGCCATACACTCACCGAAGCCCAAGTAAATTACACCACTACGGAGAAGGAACTCTTAGCAATAGTCTTTTCCTTTGAGAAATTCAGATCTTATCTCTTAGGATCCAAAATTACGGTGTGGTCCGACCATGCCGCATTGAGACATCTTTTTGCAAAGAAGGATTCTAAACTAAGACTTATCCGATGGGTGTTACTACTTCAAGAATTTGATGTTGAAATTAAAGATAAAATAGGCACAGAAAATTTTGTGGCTGACCATTTATCTAGATTGGATCATGCTAGTATTGAAAAGGGTGAAATTTCTGACTTATTTCCTGATGAACATATTTGTGCTTGTTATACTTATGCAAATTCAGTTCCATGGTACGCTAATATAGCTAATTTTCATGCAGGTGGCTATCTTCCTAAGGAATTCACTTGGCAACAAAAGAAAAAACTCATAGCAGATGCCAAGCACTACCTTTGGGACGATCCATACCTTATCAAGATATGCCCGGATCAAATATTAAGAAGATGCATACCGGAATCGGAGCAAGAAGCTATCATGAACCAATGTCATGGAGGTGAAGTTGGAGGTCATCACGGACCAAATAGGACAGTTTAAAAGATACTCCAATCAGGTTTTTTCTGGCCTACTTTATTTGAGGATGTAAGATCTTTTATATCTACTTGTGATAGATGCCAACGAGTAGGAAATATATCCAAAAGAGATGAGATGCCTATGAAAAATGTGATAGAAGTGGAAATCTTTGATGTTTGGGGCATTGATTTTATGGGACCTTTTTCGAATTCATTTGGGTTTGAGTATATTTTGGTAGTTGTGGATTATGTGAGTAAATGGGTAGAGGCAATAGCTACTAGAACATGTGATGCAAAAATTGTGCTGGAATTCATTAGGAAGAATATTTTCACTAGATTCGGAGCACCGAGAGCTATTATAAGTGATGGAGGCAAACACTTTGTCAACCATCAATTTAAGACCTTACTTAAGAAGTTTGGTGTTAAGCACAAAATCACAACCCCATACCTCAAGCCAATGGCCAAGTAGAAGTATCTAATAGGGAGTTGAAGTCAATTTTAGAGAAAATAGTAAATAACTCTAAAAAATATTGGTCTTGTAGGTTAAATGAGGCTTTATGGGCTTATCGAACCGCATATAAAACTCCTATAGGTATGTCTCCCTTTAGAATTGTTTTTGGAAAAGCATGTCACCTTCCAGTCGAATTAGAACATAAAGCATATTGGGCTACAAAATTTCTTAACTTTGATTTGAGAAATGCAGGAGAAAGGAGGAAATTACAGCTCAATGAACTCGAGGAAATTCGACAATGGTCATATGACAATGCTGCACTTTATAAAGAAAAGACCAAACGATGGCATGACAAGCATCTAAGGGTAAAAGATTTTGTCCCGGGAATGTTAGTGCTTCTTTATAATAGTCGTCTTCATTTGTTTCTAGGAAAGCTGAAATCAAAGTGGCTTGGACCATATCAATTGATAACAAGCAGTAATCTTGGTGTAGTGACGATCAAAAGCTTAAAAGATGGACGTGAATTTACAGTCAATGGTCATCGACTTAAACCATACCAAATCGGAAAACAAGAGGTTGTTAAAGCAACCATGGTTCTTAAAGATACTTAAAAACCGATTTGGAGAGTCTAGCTGGAGACTCCAAAAACTCAGAACTCCAACTTTCTATCTCTTTTATGTTTTCAGTCAAAATTTGTGTTTTCTGCATGTTTGAGTGTTTATGTGTTTTGATTCATGGAAAAAGTACATTAACAAAGTTTAAAAATGGAGACATGTTTTTCCTGGAAAAGATTTGATGTTTTTAATGGAAAAATTGCATTAAAGGAAGTTTAATTATATAGGTGTGTGTCAAAGTAGAAAGGCAGAAAAATTTGAAGACACGTGACCACGTGTGGCTTTTCCTTTGCCATCACGTGGCCACGGGTCGCTACACTGCTTGGTTCCCAAAATTGCACATGCCCATGGGTATTATAAGAGGAAAACTCCTGTGGCCATGCCCAAGTCTTCTGTCCCATTTTGTTTCCTTACACGTGACCACGTGTAGTTCTTCATTGAACCTCACGTGGCCACGCCTAAATGACCTATCCCACTTCACTACTTCACTCGTGACCATGTGTATTTCTTCATTGAAACTCACGTGGCCACGCCCCAAACCCTCCTCTTTTATAAAAGCTTCATGATTTCTTCCCTTCTTCTTCATTTTCATTTTGGTTTGCTCTATTTCGTGCCCACGCCTCACCACCATAAAATTAACCCGTGACCACGGGATTTTCACTCATCACCGATCATCACCATCTCCATTTGCTTTCTCTTTCATTTTTCTCTCTCTCCTACCCATAATTTTTTCCTTCTCCACATTTTCTTCATTATTTTAGGTTTTTCACTACTCACACACACCACCTCAAATTTGTGCTGCAATTTTGGTGTAATTCTCACTTTCAAGTAAGCATTTACTCCCATTACTCCTTAATTATTAGTTGGTTATCATCCATGGTTGTGTTTTGTGCAATTATTGTTCATGAATATTTGGTTTTTAGGTTAATTTGCACTTAACATATTGTTTGCATGTTAATTCTTTTTGCTTCTTTGGATGATTATGATTATTATGTGAATGTAATAGATACTTGGTATGAAATAGGGTAGTGAACACTCTTTGTTATGCTTCTTAAAGTCATGCTCAAACTTATGCTCCCAACTTGTTTGATAAAATGCCTCAATGAGTTTTTATTTAAAAAAAAAATTTTAACTTTCACTCTTTGGTTGGCGTATTTATAAGTTGCATTAATGCATGACCATTTATTCACCTTTTGAAAGAATTGTTCACGATTTTATTCATGCATAATAGGCATTATGTTAACATACTTTTTGTGCTCAACTTTTGAATGCATTTTATGCCTATCATGACGTATGCTATTAACTTATCATTTCATCCAATCGTGCATCATTTCATTCATGTTCATGCAATCATAATTTAGTTTATTTCGGGTTATGAGTTAACACTTACAATGTGTTTTTCTTTATTTGTAGTGGCACCTCGAAGGACTAAATACCCTGATGTCGTAAGTTCATCTGATGTACGAATTCCATCGTATGTGGATAGGGTAAAGATCAATAAATTTGACTACTTCAGTAAATGTACCTATGTCCAGCCTGCCTATTTAAGCCACTTGTTCCTCAATATCCCAGCTGGAAATTTGTGGGATCATGATATAAAACCTTTGATTCAAAGTATTGGCTGGGGGAAGTTCGTTGAAAAGAAACCTAAAGTATATCCAGATATGGCACGAGATTTCTTGTATTCTTTTGAGTGTTATTTTAAGAGAGATGCTGAAGACGGTACGATCGGTTTTAAGTTGGGTAAGAAAGGATATTCTTTGACTTTCAGTCAATTTTCTGAAATTTTAGGATTTGTGCCAAATGCCCCAACTGAACTGGAAGATGCTTCGCCTATGGAGAATTGGGAAAGGATCAAGGATCTTGAATTAGATGAACCATGGGTAGGGGGACAATGCAAGGTCCATGCTTTAAGGTCTCATGCATTAAGAATCATTCATCGTTTTCTTGCAAAGAGTGTGTACAACAATTTGAAGAATGCAAGCACTATTAGTGTATCTCAAGCAATGGTTCTCCGATGCATGATGGATGGAATATCACTAAATGGAGCAGGCATTTTAGCTACTCGAATTAAGGACTTGCAGAAAATGCCAGGACACGTTGATAATATTTCGATAGGATGGATAGCTACAGTTTTAGCTTCTACAGTTGAGCATCCGGTTTACGGAGAACCACTTAAAGGAGATTTGCCTTGTGTTGATAATAGAATGCTAAAAAGGATGAAAATTCTAATCCCTAAGCCTCGTGGTCATTGGACAACTCGAGAGGAGTATTTAAGAGAGAACAATATTCGGTTTGAGGAGCAGCAAGAGGAACCAAATGAGGAGTATGTTGCCACAGCTGTGCCTTCCCCCATCAATGAGCCTACAACATCGGAATGGGAAGCACCATTTAATCAATTAAGTAGTCGGATGGATGCTCAATAGATTAGACTCAATCAAATGCAACGAAGAATGGATATCGTGATACGGTCATGAGAAGGAAATAGGAGGGTTGAGCATTTTATCCATCACTTTTGGCAACGGTTTCCTCCACCACCACCTCCACCGGATAGATCATCATTTGCTGAGGATAGCAAACTTTTAAGGAGGGGGTAGACTCCTTTCAGGGAGTTTGTTTTCAACTTTACTTTTCTTTTTCATGAATCAAACTTTGTTATTTTTGTGTTTTATGTTTTGTTTTGTTTTCTTTTATTGTGTTTAGTTTTTAGTTTGAAAAATGTATTAAAGACTTATGTAGTTCACCTTTTTCATTTAATTTACATGAAAACTTAGTTTGCCCTAGTTGACTTCAAAACTTGAACACTTTGAACTTGGATACGAAATATGCATGTTTTGGACCTTTGCTTAGTAAGAGAACATTTATGTTGTTTAATATGCCTTTGGATGGGTTAATCTTCAACCTGATAAATATTTGTTAGTTTCCAAACTCTAAAAAGCACTTAGACCAGTTTTTAACTTGGAAAAAAAAATCAATGCAATAAAATAGTGAAGTAAGAAAATTTAGAGCACTAGAACCTTCCTCATCACCCTTCAAAGCATATGAACAACTCAAGCAACTTAGAAAATGATCTAGGCAATAATTTTCTTGATAAACTCTCTTAAAAAATTGTGTCCTACCTTGATGAAATTATCCTTTGATTAACCATTTTGAGCTTATAAGGGTATGCTTAATGCGTATCATTAATATTTTCTTGTTACACCTAATGTTTTAACCATATAACCTAAAAAGCTTTTATCTCACCTTATGGAATTGGCCACTTTAGGATTAAAGAAATGAGTGAAAAGAGTAAAGTTTTATTGGGTGTAGTAAGAAAGTTGTAACAAAGTTATTGATGAAGTCAATTGAAAATATACCTTGTATTACCTTGAGGTTAGCTTGTAAAGGCTAGCTTAAAAAAAACGTTTGAAGTTTGAGAAAAAAGAAAGGAAAAAGAGAACTAGCAAATATGAAAAAATATAAGTGTGGGGTAGTACAAGGAAAAATGGAAAAATATTGACTTCTTTGAGAAATAGCATAAAGGAAGTTTGGAATCAAGGGAAGGATGAGCAAAATATATAGATTAAGTTATGGGGTTTTGTAATCTATTTGGTCTTAGAGTGGCTATATTCATTTTGATTATCTTTTATCCATCCTTTGATAAACATACCCTTAGCCCCATTACAACCTTGAAAAGACCTATGTGATTTTCAGTTTGTTTTTGAGTTATTTAGCGGAGATGACCTATAGGTTCCGGTGCTAAAGGAGAGGCCTATTGTGTTTCTAGAGTTTCAAGCACGAAACCGATTGTATGCTTATGCATTCATATATTCTATACTTCATTATCTAGTTATGTTGATATTTTGATTTTCAAAATTACTTAAAATGATTTGGTCTTGCACACACTCAAGGAAACTAGCTTATATTCTCTTGTTGAAGTTAATCTATTTAGAGTTATATTAAGTGCTTGTGTTGAAATGCTAAGCTTGGTTTTGAAATTGCATATCTTTATACAAATTTAATGGTTTTGAAGGAGGGTTTGTTCTAATTTGCTTGAGGGCAAGCAAGGTTTAAGTGTGGGGTATTTGATAAGTGTGAAATATATATAGTTTTTAATATATTTTTAGTTAAGTTATTTAGTTGTTTTGGTTTTATTTAAGTTAATTTAGAGTTAATTTAGTAATATTTATATTTTTGAGGTTAATTCTGTATTTTGTTTGATTTTAAGGTTTAAATTGATATAAAAGGGTTTAAAGTGCAAAAAGAATAAAGTTAAGGCTAAAAGCGCAAATATGAGAAAGTTAGGCAAGAAAACAAGCGTCCAATCCAGAGCCTTGAGACGTGACCACGTGAAAGTACTGAAGAGTTTCACACGTGGCCACGTGAAGAAGAAAGCAAGAGGAACCGTGGCCATGTGATGAAAGGTGAAGAAATGAAGTATGAAGACCTATGGCCATGTGAATGGGAAACTAAAGAAAACTATGCAACCACGTGACCACGTGGATTCCCAGTGAAGGACCACACGTGGCCACGTGTGGAAGAAGAACTAAATGGGATTTGCCCATGTGTGAAGGAAGGCATATTGAAGCGTGGCCACGTGATCTAACTCTCCCATATCGCAAAGGATTTTTGAGCTTCCTGTTTAGCAGAATTTGATTCCTATTCTGTGACTGGAGTTTAACAAGGAGTCTACTACAATTCTTGCCTATAAATAGCAGTCCAAAACACAGAAGAAGGATCATCAATCCCTAGAATCAAGCCTTAGAATTAAGCTTTGCTTTCTTAGTTTTTTTCGTTCTTTGTTTCTACAGTTTTTTCAAAACGTTGTTTTTAATTTTAAGAATGGTCTGTGAGTAGTTTTCTTTAACTTTTGCTAAAGGATACTTGAATCCTTGACTTGTATTGTTATGACTTGAGTTTGTTCTTAAATTTTAATACAAGTTGATTATTTCTTGGTTCTTAAACATAAGTCTTGTCTTTTCTCAATTTTAAGTTGATTATTAACTTGATTAAGAATTGGTTAATTAATTGGTTTAAGTTGATTAATGATTTGCATGCTTTTAGATTAATTTAGTTGAATTAATGCATGGTTATAATCTGAATAAGCTATAATTGTGTGTTAATTTGAGTAAGTTAAGGTTAAGAAAGGGTAACCAAGAATAGGTGAAAGTTAAAACTCTTGAGAAAGATTTTAATAGACATCTAGGAGACTTAATTTAGTTCTTTATGCTAAGTGTTGAATTGTTCTGAATAAGAGAGTTTTAATGCTTGGAATGATAATCTTGAATAAAATTATCTAGGTTTATTAAACTGAATTTTTCATAATCACTTGTATGTTTTCTTTTAATTAAGTCATAGCAATATTTGTTAAGGTGGATAGTCCTTTAGTGAAAGTTGTCTTTATCATTGATTTTTAACTTATTCAATTTACTTGCTTTCAATAAATCTCTTCTTTACTTTAGCTTTTTCAATTATTTTAATTTAGTTTTAAAATTATTGTTTTCAAATCATCACAACCTTGGGATTTCTCTTCTCTCTTTACACACAAAATTGTTTTTGAAATTGAAATAGCACATACAAGCACAAGTTTCCCTTGGGTTCGATATTTTGGGTCATAATCTTATTTCCTATATTACTAGCCTATCTAGTACACTTGCTAGACACCGGTCAATATACTCAGGAGGTACCACTTGATCAGAGAGATCATTGATCGTGGGGACGTCAAGGTTAGCAAGATAGCAAGTGAAGACAATGTAGCAAATCCTTTGACGAAATAGTTGCATCCAAATCTGTACGAAGCTCATTGGAGAGCATTCGGTCTTAGGGCTATGCCCAATTGGGACTAGTGCTAGTGGGAGATTGTTAGTGTAAGCCCTAGCCCCAATACATTGTTATAAAGCATTTAATTTAATAAATGAGGCATTTGTTTTATCTATTGTATTCCTGTGAATATCAATTGATAGAACAATCCAAGAATGTAGTTTCAGTTTAAGTTATCATGTGTAAGGCACATGATTGTAAGACCTTGAAACAATAGAGACTTCATTCTAAATATCCCTAGTCAGTCATTTGTTATGGGAATAACAAATGAATTAAGACTAGTATGCTCTCTCTGATAAGATGAGTTCTGTCTTACGGATCATAAGGACAAAAGTGTCAATCAGAGATCATAGATACATGTTTAGAACATGGTATCTGGATTTGATCCGTTCATGAGGACACTACATTGTACAAGTCATAAGTGTTTCTCATATGAAAGTTTTGCATCAGAGTTCTTAGACCTAAAATCTCTATGAAACTCTTTGTGAATAACTGTATGCTTTGACATACACCTAACGTACTCGTAACAGAGTGACAAGTATGGGTATGCTTGGGTCTGCACTGATTCATGTTAGAGAGTATGAGAGAAGTGAAGGGATTACCCCTCTTAGTAAGAGAGAAAATATCATCGACCACTTGATCAGTGAACTGAGAAGTGTATGGCCATACCGAGATGAAATAATGAGAAATTATTATTTATCTGAGAGTTCAGTGTCACTAGAATATCAAGAAATGAATTAATATATATAAGGATGACTAGTTCCATGCCTTATATTAATTCTGATATTTAAGGGTAAGGGACTATGCAAAATTGCATTAGGTCACTAAATGCCATTTGCATTGTCATTTAATTTGGAATGCTATAATATCTTGCTAGAGAATATATATAGCCTTTGAATTAATTCATTAATTCATTGTCAATATTAAATGGACCTATAGGATTGGACACAAAGCATTGGGCATAAAATATTTAAATAGAAGATTGGGCATTAATTTGGGCTTTTAATTAAAGTCAAATTAATGTATGTAATGGGTGTTAAAATTGCTATTGGACCTTGGTCCATGAGAGAGATAAATTCGACCCAATAGGATTAATTTTAATTAATTAACTATCTTGGATTAATTAAGATAATTGAGTATTAAATCTTAATGGCATTTAAATCAAAATAAATTAATTAAATGGAGATAAGGTGACCAAAAATCCAAAGATAAATTCAATGGGAATTTTGGCAACCATATCCCTAAATTAAGTGATTTGTTTTGATTAAATGTCTTATGTTTATTTCAAATTAATTTGAATTTAAAATTCAAAAGATTTTAAATTAATGTATGCCACTTAATTAGGAAGTGATGGAGGCTGAATTTACTACCTAAAAGATAGTAAATTTTGGCATTATCACTTAGCAAAATAGGTGATATATTTGGAAGGAATAAAATGAGAAAACCCTAGGCGTGATTCTCTCTCTCTCACACTCTAGGCCGAAATACACAAGGGGAAAGGATTTTTTTTCTTATTCTCTTGTGTTCTTGGGTAGCAATAGCAACCTAAAGGAAGTACTAGATCAGATATTGTAGCTTTAATCCATTACCATTGCCAATTTTTACACATAGAGTTAGCACTCTCAATTTTAAGTCTTCTTTGCAATTGTGTGTGTGAACATAGAGAGGAGTGGCGTAAAGGCTATTTCTTTGGCATTGGTGATCAAGACCTGAAGCATATAAGTTCATCCTAATTTCTGGTCATCATCAAAATCAAGTCTTGAAGTGTGTCTAAAGTTGTAAGTTTTAAAACCCTAAAATTGCATGTTTTCAATTCTTATTTATGGATTGTGTGGTATGTATGATCAATTTTATTATTTTTCCGCTGCATGATCATCATATATATGCCATGTAATATTCCATCAATGGTATCAGAGCCTAAACATGCTTATTTTAGTGCTTTAGATGCATGAAATAATTATTGAAAAATCGTTCGTTTAAAAACATGCAATGCTGAAATTTTCTATTTTGAGTTTTTTGCATTATTTTGGTGTAAAAATGATTTTAAATGATTAGATAGGTATTATAATTATTATGACATGTAATATACTGTCCTAAGATGTTATTGGAGCTATTCATGGTCGGATTTAATTATAAATACTTGATGGTACATGTTAATCTTGAAACTAGGTGCTCGCTGACATGTTAAGTGTTTGTTTAACAACTAGTTTTCAAAATTAAATGTAAAAACGATTTTAGAATCTTTGTAAGTGATTTTTAAAGATTAAATATCAGGTCTGGACATATTTTAAATTTGGTTCAAGGGGGCATTAAGAAGGGACCCACTAAGAGAAAGGGAAAGGGAAAGGCAAAACCCAAGAATGACCTAGCTCGGTTCAAGTCAAATGGGAGTGCACCTCAGGCCCAATCCAAGCCCAAGGCATAAAATCTCAAGGAGAGCGAGAGCACATGCTTTCATTGTAATAATATAGAGCATTGGAGGAAAAATTACGCTCTCTTCAAGGAAGAACAAAAGAAGAATGGAGCCAAGGTATCCAGTTTTGGTATTTTTGTTGTTGAAATTAACCTTTCTATTTCTACCACTTGGGTATTGGATACCAGTTGTGGTTCTCACATTTTTTCAAATGTTCAGGGGCTAAGAAATAGGCGGTTACTTGGGAAGAATGAAGTGGACCTCCATATGGGGAATGGAGCATGAGTTGCTGCCATGGAGATAGGTGACTATAAACTCACTTTACCTTCCTGACTTTGTTTAGTTTTGAAAAATTGTTATTATGTGACTGCTATGAGAAGAAACATTATTTCAGCTTCTTGTTTGGATTTGGATGGATTTGATTTTGTTATATATAATTGCAATGCTCATATTTGTCACCAAGGCATTTCATATGACAATGCCATGTTGCAAAATGGCCTTTATATCCTTGATTTACAAAACAAAAGGTCCATATACAACATTAATACAAAGAGGGTTAAATCAAACGAATTGAACCCTACTTACTTATGGCATTGTCGTTTAGGGCATGCAAACGAAAAATGCATTTCAAGACTCCACAAGCCTGGAGTGCTTGGGTTATTCGACATGGAAAAATGACAAAGAGTCCTTTTAACAAGAAAGGTGAGAGGACTAATGACTTATTGGAACTAATACATATCGATGTATGTGGACCATTAAGTACACAAGCTAGAGGTTGTTTTAGCTACTTCGTAACATTCACAGATGACTTCAGTAGATATGGCTACGTCTATCTAATGAAGTACAAGTCAGAAACTTTTGAGAAATTCAAAGAGTTTAAGAACGAAGTAGAAAACTTGGCAGAAGTATAAAAGCCATTCGATCAGATCGAGGTGGCGAATACTTAAGTCAAGAGTTTGACAGTCATCTAAAGGAGTGTGGTATTATTTCATAGCTCACTCCTCCTGGAGCACCACAATGGAATGGTGTATCCGAATTGAGAAATCGAACCCTATTGGACATGGTTCGATCAATGATGAGTCAAGCAAATCTTCCTGTCTCTTTTTTGGATTATGTAGTAGAAGCTGCTGTGTTTCTACTAAACCGTACTCCAACTAAAGCTGTTGAGAAGACACCATATAAAGTATGGACTGGGAAAGAACCCAATATGTCATTTCTCAGGATTTGGGGCTGTGAAGCACATGTTAAGAAATTAACATCTGATAAACTAGAGTCCAAATCAACTGTCTACTTTTTTGTGGGTCATCCTAAAGAAACAAAGGGATACTACTTGTACTCACAAAACAAGAATAAAGTATTTGTTGCTCACAAGGCTGTTTTCTTGGAAAAGGAGTTCCTTCTCAAGAAAGATAGTGGGAGTAAAGTAGAACTTGGAGAAATTCAAGCGCCACAAACACTTATAGAGGATGAGTTGGAAATGGGATCAAGTTCATAACCAGTTGTGGAACAAGAACCCATTACAAAAAAACCTAGAAGGTCCGATAGGGTACGTCGGGAGATTGAGAGATATGGATTTCTAATCACCGACAGTGACACTATTGAGTTAGTAGATCATGAGGATCCTACTACATACCGAGAAGCTATTGAGAGCCCAGACTCGGAAAATTGTCTTGAAGCCATGAAATTTGAGATTCAATCAACTTACGATAACCAGGTTTTGACCTTGGTTGATCCAGCGGAATGTGCTAAGGTAATTGAATGTAAGTGGCTATTTAAACTCAAAGCTGATAAGACCTACAAAGGTAGACTAGTAGCAAAAGGTTTTTAAAAAACTCATGGTATAGACTATGATGAGACCTTTTCGCCTGCAGTCATGCTCAAGTCCATTAGGATCTTGCTTGCCATAGCTGCATATCATGATTATAAGATATGGAAAACGGATGTCAAAACTGCTTTCCTCAATGAAAATTTACATGAGGATGTGTATATGATACAGTTTGAGGGTTTTGTCAATCCCAAGCATCCTAAGAAGGTTTGCAAGCTTTAAAAATCTATTTATGGATTAAAGCAAGCATCCTGAAGTTGGAATCTTCATTTTGATGAGGCAGTCAAAGAATTTGACTTCATCAAGAACGAAAATGAGCCTTGTGTGTACAAGAAAGTTAGTGGGAGCATAATAGCATTTCTGGTCCTATATGTGGACGACATCCTTCACATTGGGAATGACATTCAAACATTGCAAAAGGTTAAGCAATGGTTGGGGAAGTGTTTCTCAATGATAGACTTAGGTGAAGCCAAGACAATATTTGGTATTCGGATCTATAGAGATAGATCGAATTAGCTTTTGGGACTAAGTCAAGAAAAGTACATAGACAAAGTACTAAAACATTTTAGTATGGGAGACTCAAAGAAAGGGTACATACCTTTGGCTTTGGGAGTTCCTTTAACTAAAGAACAATGCCCTAAAACCAAAGAAGAAAGGGACAACATGAGTAGAATCCCATATGCATCTGCTATTGGATCTATCATGTATGCTATGTTATGTACTAGGTTGGATGTTGCTCATGCACTGAGTATAACTAGTAGGTTTTAGCAAGACCCAGGTGAGAAGCAGTGGTCTGCGGTAAAGGGGATTTTAAAGTACCTGCGAAGGACTAAGGATCATTTCTTGGTGTATGGTGGTCAAGAAGAGCTCGTCATACAAGGTTATGCTGATGCTGCTTTTCTGACCATCACTCAGAATTCAAGATCGCAATCTAGGTTTTTTTTGTTTTGAACGGTGGTGCTGTCAGCTGGAGAAGCTCAAAGCAAGAGACCATTGCCGACTCAACTACAGAATCTAAGTATATTGCAGTGAGTGGGGCTGCAAATGAGGCTATTTGGATTAAAAATTTCATTTCAGGATTAGGAGTCATCCCAAGCATCCTAGATGCAATAGAAACTTTTTGTGACAACAATGAGGCCATCGTACAAGCAAAGGAGCCCCGGTCACACCAGAAATCCAAACACATACTCAGGAGGTACCACTTGATCAAAGAGATCATTGATCATGGGGACACCAAGGTTAGCAAGATAGCAAGTGAAGATAATGTAACATATCCTTTGATGAAATAGTTGCGTCAAAATCTGCACGAAGCTCATTTGAGAGCATTCGGTCTTAGGGCTATGCCCAATTAGGACTAGTGCTAGTGGGATATTGTTAGTATAAGCCCTAGCCCCAATACATTGTTATAAAGCATTTAATTTAATAAATGAGGCATTTATTTTATCTATTGTATTCCTGTGCATATCAATTGATAGAACTATCCAGGAATGTTGTTTCAGTTTAAGTTATCATGTGTGAGGCACATGGTTGTAGGACCTTGAAATAATAGAGACTTCATTCTAAATATCCCTAGTCAGTCATTGTTATGGGAATAACAAATGAATTAAGACTAGTATGCTCTCTCTGATAAGATGAGTTCTGTCTTACGGATCATAAGGACAAGAGTGTCTATCAGAGATCATAGATTCATGTTTAGAACATGGTATCTTGATTCGATCGGTTCATGAGAATACTACATGGTATAAGTCATAAGTGTTTCTCATATGCATGTTTTGTATCAGAGTTCTTAGACCTAAAATCCCTATGAAACTCTTTTTGAATTACTGTATGCTTTGACATACACCTAACGTACTCGTAACAGAGTGACAAGTATGGGTATGCTTGGGTATGCACTGATTCATGTTAGGGAGCATGAGAGAAGTGAAGGGATTAACCCTCTCAGTAAGAGAGAAAATATCATCGGCCACTTGATCAGTGAACTAAGAAGTGTATGGCCATACCGAGATGAAATAATGAGAAATCATTATTTATCTGAGAGTTCAATGTCATTGGAATATCAAGAAAGGAATTAATATATATAAGGATGACTAGTTCCATGCCTTATATTAATTCTGATATTTAAGGGTAAGGGACTATGCAAACTTGCATTAGGTCACTAAATGCCATTTGCATTCTCATTTAATTTGGAATGCTATAATATCTTGCTAGAGAATATATATATAGCCTTTGAATTAATTCATTAATTCATTGTTAATATTAAATGGACCTATAGGATCGCACACAAAGCATTGGGCTTAAAATATTTAAATAGAAGATTGGGCATTAATTTAGGCTTTTAATTAAAGTCAAATTAATGTATGTAATGGGTATTAAAATTGCTATTAGACCTTTGTCCATGAGAGAGATAAATTCGGCCCAATAGGATTAATTTTAATTAATTAATTATCTTGGATTAATTAAGTTAATTGAGTATTAAATCCTAATGGCATTTAAATCAAAATAAATTAATTAAATGGAGATGAGGTGACTGAAAATCCAAAGATAAAATCAATGGGAATTTCGGCAACCATATCCCTAAATTAAGTGATTTGTTTTGATTAAATGTCTTATGTTTATTTCAAATTAATTTGAATTTAAAATTCAAAAGAGTTTGAATTAATGTATGTCACTTAATTAGAAAGTGATGGAGGCTGAATTTACTACATAAAAGATAGTAAATTTTGGCATTATCACTTAGCAAAATAGGTGATATATTTGGAAGGAATAAAAGGAGAAAACCCTAGGCATGATTCTCTCTCACACACACTCTTGGCCGAAATACACAAGGGGAAAGGATTTTTTCTTGTTCTCTTGTGTTCTTGGGCTGTAATAACAACCTAAAGGAAGTATAAGATCAGATCTTGTAGCTTCAATCCATTACCATTGCCAATTTTTACACATAGAGCTAGCACTCTCAATTTTAAGCCTTCATTGCAATTGTGTGTGTGAACATAGAGAAGATTGGTGTAAAGGTTGTTTCTTTGGCATTGGTGATCAAGACCTGAAGCATATAAGTTCATCCTAATTGCTGGTCATCATCAAAATCAAGTCTTGAAGTGCATCTAAAGTTGTAAGTTTTAAAACCCTAAAATTGCATGTTTTCGATTCTTGTTTATGGATTGCGTGGTATGTATGATCAATTTTATTATTTTTCCGCTCCGTGATCATTATATATATGCCATGTAATATTCCATCAAATATGCCCTCATTCTTTCCCCGTCAAGCAAGTTTTGCTATGATAGTCTCTACCTAGCCCACTCCATTTTTGGTATCTCAGCCTCTAGAGCTACTCTTAAGGATTGATGCTCAACTTTTACTGGCATAAGTACTTTTATTTTATAGACCAGAAAGAATGGAGTCACTCTTGTTGAAGTTCTAGCTATGGTTCTATAGCCCCATCGTGCAAAGAGTAACTTATCGGCCCAATCCTTGTACGTTTGCACCATTTTGACTAAAATTCTCATTACATTCTTATTAGCTACTTTGACTGCTCCATTTGCTTGGGGTCTATAAGGAGAGGACTTATGATGTTGAACCCCATATTTATTAAGCATCTATCTAGTTTCACTCGAGAACTGTAACATATTGTCTGAGACTATATGATAGGGCAAACCATACGTGTATATTAGGTTTTTCTCTATAAACTTGGCCATGTCCTGTGCACCTACCTTCTTGAAGGATTCAGCTCCTACCCACTTAGTGAAGTAATCAATGGCTACTATGATAAACCTATGTCCATTTGAGGCAAGTGGGTGGATCATTTCCATGATGTCTATTCCCCATGTAGTGAATGGCCATGGCGAAGTGAGGTTGCATAGCTCAGAAATGGGTAGATGTCTCAAATATGCATACTGCTGGCATAATTGACATTCTTTGACATATTTAGAGTAATCAACATCTTTTGTGAGCCAAAAAAAACCTTTTCTCATTATCTTCTTTGCCAAGGCTAACCCATTCATTGAGCTTTACATACTCCCACGTGAACTTCTTCCATTACCCTTTTTTGCTTCCTTTTCATCCAAGCATCTCAATTGAATTCCATCAGGCTATCTTTTATGAAGCACTCCTGCTACGATAATGAATTGAGTTGATAGCTTACAAACCATCCTTTGGTCTTTTTCAATTGCTTCCTCAGGAAATATTGACTTTTCCAGATAATTTTGAATATCGTAATACTAAGGCTTCCTGTTGTCCACCTCAATGTCCATAACTTGTCCCTTTTCAAAACACGACCTATCAAAACTTAAAATTAGCACAGGCTTCATAACTACTCCCCTTGGGCTATCCCACATAGACACCAAGTTTGCAAAGACATCTGCCAACTAATTTTCCTCTCTAGGCATATATCTAAAGGTGTAAATCTCAAATTGATCGCTCAAAACCTTCAAGTATCTAAGATAAGATAGCAAATACTCTTCTTTCATCAACCATTCACCCCTTACTTGGTAAACCACAAGTAATGAATCTCCAAACACTTCTGCCAATTTTGCCCCTACAGCCAATAGAGCCTCTAACCTAAAAATACAAGCTTCATACTCTACTTTATTATTCATGGCTTTGTATCTCAGCTTTTTAGCCAATGGCATACTTTCTCCCTCTAGGGTAACCAAGATCACTCCTACTCCCACTCGCTTATTATTAACAGCTCCATCAAAATACTTTTGCCACCCTTGCACCGTTATGGCCATCACATTTTCATCGAGAAACTCATAGGTCACCTTCTCACCTTTCAACGGCTGATAAGCTAGGAATTTTGCTACTGCTCTTCTCTTAATGATTTTTCTAGTGATGTATTCTATGTCAAATTCCTGTAAAAGAATCAACCATCTCCCCATCTTTCCTAGTAGCAAAGGATCTTCTTGTAGGTATCTAAGGGGATTCTATTTAGATATAGTTTGTATCCTGTAAGAATGGAAGTAGTGTCTCAATTTCTTAGATGCCCATATGATTGCTAGACAAATCTTTTCTACCTCAACATATTTCACCTCATAAGGGAGGAATTTCTTGCTAAGATATTACATTGCATACTCAATCCCAAAATCATCCTCTTGTACCATCAAAACCCCTACCGAGCTTTCTTCTATTGTTAAGTATTAAATCAATGGTTTTCCTGCATAAGGCAGCCTCAACACTGGTGGATGTAACAAGTAATCCCTGATGGTGTCAAATGCCTTCTTACAATCCTCTTTCCAAACCATGGGTTGCTCCTTCCTAAGCAGCTAGAAGATCGATTCACAAATCAAAGTCAATTTGGCAATGAATCTACTTATATACTGGATTTTCCTTAAGAATCCTCTGACTTCCTTTTCCCTATAGGGCACAGGCATCTCCCTAATAGCCTTTACTTTTTTAGGATCTACCTCAATGCCTCTTTGACTCATGACGTGACCTAATAACTTACCCGAAGTGACCACAAATATGCACTTTTTGGGATTGAAGCAAAGATTATACTTATGATCTTTTGAAAGAACTTCTCTAGTGCTTTAAAGTGACCTTCTCTAGTAACTGACTTGATCATCATGTCATCTACATACACCTTTACTTCTTTAGGATCAGATCGTCTAAAATCTTAGCGGCCATTCTTTGATAGGTAGCTCCTACATTTTTAAGTCCAAAAGGCATGACCCAATATGCATATGTCCCTTATTTGGTTATAAAATCCATTTTAATCCTATCAATTATTTTGTTCAGGATCTAATTATACCTTGCATACCCATCTATGAAACTATACATGGTACAACCAGGAGCACTATCCACTAAGACATCTATGTGAGGTAAAGGAAAGTCATCCTTAGGGCGGGCTTTATTTAAGTCTCTATAATCCACACTGACTCTTATCTTCCCATTTTTCTTTTTTATGGGGACTACGTTCACTAACCATATGGGGTATTGAACTTCCACTAAGAACTTGGCCTCTATTTGCTTTCTAACTTCTTCTTTAACCTTCTCAGCCCATTATGGCTTAAGACTTTTAAGCTTTTGTTTAATAGGTTTGTACCCTAAGTATGTCGGGATTGAATGTTCGGTGACTTCTTGATCTATTCCTGGCATGTCTTTATAGGTCCAGGCAAAGACTTTTTCATATTTTCTTAATATTCTCTCAAATTTGTCTCTCTCCTCCGGAGTTATATCTGATGCTAGTAAAATTTCTTTTGGGTTTTCTTTAGTCTTGAGATTGAATGAACATGTGTTCATTAAATTAATGTCAAATATAAATGCTTTATGATCATGATCACGCATATTAAAATCATAAGAAACATCACACAAGCAAGCAAAATTGTTCATCTCATTAATGTAATAAAAAAGAAAACATTGTTCTCATCAAATAATTCTGGGACATAAATAAAATCAATAAAAGTGTCTTCTTCAATCTTGTCAACATCAGGTACCTCTCCAATCTCAGGTTTTACTTTAGGCGACTCCTCAATCTGCATTTTCTCCCTACCTTTCAGCTTAGTAGCAAGCGGCTTCTCTGCAATAACTTCCTCTGGTGCTTCTTATCCTAAGCCGAATGGTGCATTAAAATCTCTTCATCCCAGAAACCTTCAACTAGTTTGATGATTCCTTGTTCCCAATTGAATACATCATTAAATAGCTCACATCTCGATACTAACTCACCATCTATCATCTGAGGTTCATTTTCCCCATAATAAAGGCATAGACCTGAAGCTAGTATAAAAATCTGAGAAATGTGAGGGATTTCTTCTACCTTCTTCTCTTTCCCCTTCTTACTATTCCTATGAAGCCTAACCCTTTCTTGTTGTTCTGACCCTTGGTAGGTACAGTAGTCTGAGGTCCTTGGGAATTCTTACCTAAACTGGCTCCAAGCAGGAAATTTATCCTCTTGAGCATATTAATTATGTAGGGACTATTAGGAAAGTCATCCCTAATTTTTTCATTCTCAATAGCCGCCACATAAAACTTACTGAATGGTTATTTGGCTATTTCTAGTGTAGACACCTGATTCTCTTTGCTGATTTGATGGTGACTACTTGACCATTGTAAGGAATCTTGATCTTTTGGTGCAACGTGGAGGGCACTCCTCCTAGTTTATGAAAGCATGGTCTCCCAATGAGTACAGAGAAATTTGTCGAGATAGGCAAAACCACAAATTCAGCTTCAATCTCAATGGGCCCTATCTTTACTATGGCCTTGAAGGTCCCAGTAACTTGCCTTTTAGAGTTGTCATATGTAGAAATGGTCAGATCATACTTGCTTAGCATGTTCTCATTCAATCCAAAAGCCGAGATTGCCTCCAATGGACAAACATTGATAGAGGATCCATCATCTATCATCACACAAGCCATGTGCTTCACATTAACCTGAGCCTTGATGTAAAGGGGACGATTATGATTCCTTCTTTCTGCAGCCAAATCAGCATCGGAGTACACTACATTTTCTCCAATTCCTCCCTTTACTAGATCCAGTAACTCAAAAGATGATATGGTAGTAGCAACAGTAGCCTTGCTCAGGGCCTCTACTAATTTCTATCTATGCAAAAGAGATTACCTTAATAGATCCCAAATGCATATCTAAGCTCGTATCTTCTTTAACTATTTGATTATCTGATCACCCTTGACTTTCTTCTCTATCGGTACAGTGAGAGGAGCTGGCTACCTTTTAACTTCTGGGGCTACTCTCTCACTCCTCATGACTACTTTCACTCTTTCTTCTTCTGATTCTTTTTCATCTTCACTGGCTAAACTCCAGATGTTAATGGGCACCAAAGCCCCCTCTTTTTCACTATCTATAGGGGTGTCCGAATAGCCAATCATAAAAAATGGCCAATTTTCCCCAACTGGCAATATTACTTTCATGGTAGAGCGAGTAATAGCCAAGTACTTGTTCCCATACAGGTCTTTAATTACATAACATTCAAGCAGGCTAGACCCAATTATGTACATAGGCGGGGACACGGTATTGTATCCTCCTTTCTTCTTCTTGTCCCTCTTCTTTGGGTCTAATATCTACTTGTTTTCTATCAAGTCTTGGATTTTATTCCTTAATCTAAGAAAATAGTCTATCAAATGTCCAGTGTACTGGTGGTATGCACAATATTGATCCTTCCTATGGTAGAGGAGCCCCTAACTCTTTGTGGGCCTTGACAATAGTGGTTGTAGCTTCCTTTCTTTAACTAGTCTATTTAACACCTAAGACAGTAATTTTCCCAAGTCAGAATAATGCCTTTATTGGCTGACTTCTGTAGCAAATACCTCTGTAGTCTTTCTAACTTTATTCTATCCACTACTATTCCCTGATAGCCTTGTTACCACTAAAAGTCCTTCTCACATTTTCATTACTCATTTTTCTAGCCAAATACTCCTCTTAAACTTCTATAACTATATCCTTTAAGGACTCCTAGTCTTTTAGACCCTTTATTTTCAAACCATCTCTCAAATACGAACTTACATTTCGAATGAACAACCTAATCTGATCAACTGTGTCAGGCTTCCTCTTATCTCCATTACCTTTTTTCTCCACCTAGTGAGGTACTCATGGAAAGACTCATCATGCTTTTATTGAAGTAATTCAAGGTCCTTTAGGGTGACTTCTATCCTCGTACAGTAGTCGTACTGGTTGAGAAACTCCTCTATCAATAAGTCTATATATTTCTTGGTTCTCCTATCCAAACTATGATACCAATCTATTGTAGTCCTAATCAAGCTCAAGCAAAAGTATTCTACCTTTTCCTTCTTAGACAAAGTAGTCCCTTTCATGATTAGCGTGTACTACTTAATGTGAGCTGAAGGGTCAGAGGTACCATTAAACCTGGGTAGGTTTAGCATTTTAAATCTTTGGTGTAGTGGCTCATCCTCATCCAAGTCCCTATATTTAAGGTCCATTCCCTTACTCGCGGATAATAGTCTAGACATACCTTCTATCTTCTCCTCCATTTTCTTAAAAGCAAGATCCTCAGCCTTAGGACCCTTTAGTCTCATATTCATCATTGGAGAAGTATATTCTTTATCCTCTTCTTCTATGAAATCATCCTCAGGATCATGCCTTCTTTACCTCCTAATTGGATCTTGAAGCATAGTAGTATCAGCAGTGACGCCAATCCCAACATAAGTCGATTTCACTGTCTTGCAAGCAGGTGCTACAGACTGAGGGCTATCATTAGGTGCTACAGAAGCAACCATTCCACCAATTATAACTAACGTTCTCTCCTCAAATTCCTACGGGTGCCTATCCATCCTTTGATCCAAATCATCTCTTATTGTTAAAGGCCCAATAGGAGTGACATTTGTCCTTTCCTTCAAGAATGGAAACTTGGTTGTAGGATTATAAGTGACTCTTCCAATTTCATTTCCTCTTCCAGCCTCATTCATTTTGTCATTTGCCATTTCTAAACTCATTTCTCAGCTATTTTTTGATAACTGACTAAAACCTAACTCGGAACTGACCTCTAAACCCAAATTTGAACCCGAGTCTGACCTCAACAAAGTGAATATAGATCATCAAACCAGGCACCCATTCGACCCTTTGGACCACCTAGATGAGTCTATGATGTTTGAATGAATCAAATGTTGGGGACAATACATGACAAATGATGCATATACCAGATATATACATAATACATGAATGCAATTCATGATTTCATTAGATGTCAATCTCAAACACATATAAGCATATATAGAGCCTTCCAACCTTGTTACTCTTGCACAATAGGTCATGCAGTCTCTTTCCTATGTGGGCTTAGCCTGTGGGTCAACAGGGTACCCGATGGATATGTATGGTGTACAGTGGAAAATTGGTAGCATAACCTCTCTAATTGAAAGCACAAGATATGGGTTTTGACCATTTTGTATTTTGACTAACTCACACAGATCGGGTTGGGCCTACCAGGGTATGGTAGCCTTTGACTAGTACCCTCCTAATTTGTTTGAGTTCAGCCAATACATAAAGGTCCACATAACAAGTAAAAGATTATTATGGTTATACAACCTAGCGGAAGTTACTATTGTCATCTCATGGGCTTTAATCAAAGGTTATGAAACCTTAAGGCTACCCAAGCATGGTTCCTGTCAATAGGTCTAGCTCATCACGAGTATAACAACTGATGGGTCACCATTTTATATACCATTTGGTATTAAACTTGGGCTGGTGGGTCTCCTTGACACCTCCCTACATTAAGTGAATGTAGGGCGTGCTTTAGGATAGCACCGAGGCTGAAAAGGAATGCCTAACTTAATTCTAAGTTTCTAAAATGAATGTAAGAAATGCAATTTAGAAAGGAGACATGATTAATTAATTAATAAAACCCAACTATAAGTAACTTAACCAAAATACTTTTTGAAGTAAGGTCTCTTTGTTCCCTAGTAGAGTCGCCATTGTGACTCGCACTAAAGCCATCGTTCGTTTTTAGGTTTACTCTTGGAGGCCTGCTTTTAGGGTCCGAGATCAGAAAAGGCTCACTATTAATCATAAAGTGGCTACTTTACAATAAAAAGGGATCAAGCCCAAATTATTGTTGGTAGTCAACCCATAAAGGCATCTACTAATAGGCCTAAAAAGGTAGGTGTCATAGAGTTGCCACCCAACAAAACATTGGGAAATGATTCTCAACCTTTTGATGCCTAAATAGAGATTGGCGTTTGGGACATCACTATTATTAGACACCTTGGTTATGTGTTGTTTTAAAATAGAGTTTTAGAATTAATCCACTCACCTCTCTCAGATGATGCAAGCGCTAGAATTTAAGTAAATATCGCAACCAAATAGAGAAAGCAATAAATAAATAAAGTCCTACTTAAGTTATTACATAAGCGAATCATCCCAAAGAGAATTAATTACAATAGAAATACCGATGAATATCATACATGAACCAGGGCATTCATTTAGGTTGGGAACATTGGTTCCTCCACGCATATTTATAAAATAAATTTTTATTATATTATGTGAATTTTTTGGTTAAAAGTTGCACATTGGTCCACATTTATTAAAGAAAATTCGATTAATTAGTAAAAATTGATTGAAGTGAAATTTTATCATTTGACATGCAAAAAAATCATTTTATTACTGCTTATTACAACACCCAAAAACAAATACATCCAAAATAAAAATGACAAAGGAAATAAATAAATAAATAACAACATAATATACTAAAGAAAATTGAAGTAACCTGAGTGCGGAGGGTGACCAGAACGAGAGCATGACTTTCCATGCAAATTCCATACATCCTACATGGCCATGAGTAAATATATTTCTCAAAAGAATAAAGCAAGCAAATTGGTTAGCATTAACCATAAAGAATACATACATGCAAGTGAGTCCATTACAGATACAGCAACATGAATAAAACATACTATATATCACACAAATATGATATAAAAGGACATTGAAATAAAAGGCATTAAAAGACCCAAAATACATGAAAATAGCTTAAAATAAACCCCAGGGATGGCCTAAAGGAAGCGAGGGATGCCCAGGAAAGAAGCAAGGGATGGCCAGGAAGGAGGCAGAAGGACATTTGGTTCTTTAGGTGAGGGATGGTTGTCCCTCACACCTTCTTTCAATCCCTCACTTATGTTGGAAATTATCGGTTACATGCATGTCATACATAAGCGAAATTTAAAATTTTTAAACAATATATCTGATCTTGCCATGAATTTACAATATACATATTAATGAGAATAATAAAAATTACCTTTGATTTTTGTTGTACAGTTGATTTTCCTTTGCACCGGGTTGTCGCAAACCACAATGTCCAAAATCGAACACCTCCAATGAGTAATCAACACTAGAGAATGATAGAATGAACCAACAATTAGTAGAAAACAAGGGCTAGCCAAAAACACTAAAAGCTAGCTTTGGGAGCGGCGGCTAGGATAGAGAGAAAAAGAGAAGAAACTTTTCTTAAGTGTTCACACACACTTAACCCTAATCCCCATCACTTGGATTTTTATAGTTAGATTAAAAATCCAACTTCATAATGGGATTGGGCTCTTTAAAATTGCTGGAGAATTATTAATTGGGCTTCTGTAATTATTTATAATTATTTGGGCTCAATTAAATCCAATTTAAGCCCTTTCACAAAAGACTATGCACAAAACCCACAAACTAGGCCCTTTGTACATATACTTGGATTTAATTACCCAAATGAATTCCAAATCCAACCAAATTAAATATGTAGGCTCCATAACACTTATGTAACATATTTAATTTATTTTGGTCCAAGAAATAAGCCTCTAAGGCCTTCTATTTTGGAGTTGGCATGTGGCCCTTCTTTTGGAGGATTTTTGCGCCAACTTCACTTCTCTGGGTCTCTGTAATTCCTTTAATGGATATATTAATTATTATATCAGCCCTATAACACTTATAGTCCAATAATAATTAATTATGAAATACATTATTTCAATTAGGTCCAATTTTACAGAACATTTCTCAAAAGTTCCGCGAATAATTTTACTTTATCATAATTAATTAAAATCTTTAATTAATTATTCTCTTATTCACTTCTATATTCCCATAATAATATCAAATATTATTATCCTTGTCATTTTATCATTTTATCCTTTTTCTCTATATGTGTGTGACCTATTGGGTTCCTGTCCATATTAGCAGTATAATATGTAATTGTGAGTTCTATTCAAACCTCACATGATTTAAACTTCTTTAAATTATTTTATCAATCCCCATTGATATTCTTGATATATTATTATACAAGTCATGATTGGCCTCTAGCTAGGCATCATGACTACCTAAATATCAGGAAAGTTAAGTGGTTTGACTATATCCTTCCGTAAAAATAGTTATCGTGCAATTACTCCTTTCACCACTCTTATCTCAATTAGATTCTGAGTATAGAATTCTGTCAACTCATATAAATCTAATTATGTATGTTTTATTAATTTAACCATTATTCCCAAAATGCCCTCCATGGATCTCTATCCATCTTGGCATATTACTCTGGCCAGAGATTCTCTGAACAAGGCAATTATAGAATCATGCGAGATAACTTCCCTTATTAAATCTGGGATGGTGAATCATTTGTCAATCACTCAACGATCTTCAAGTAGGTCATGATATACCCAATCTCCTAACTATGTTCACTCCCAGTTGGAAGTAATCAATTATGGAGTCAAAATATACCACTTGCTACTTAAGACAACTTTGGTGATCTCAAGTCTAAGGATACTTGCATAACCGCTATAAAGAGATTCCTCATTGACATAGATTTAATATCCATGTGAGGATTCTCTATGCAGGTCTCCAATGAACTTGTTCTTCTAACAAGCATCCACATGTTAGCTTTGATTATCTTCCATAATCAAAGTTATGAGAATCACTGCTTGAACCATTCAAGAAGCATAACATGTGCTAGTCTGTCCGAATTAACAATGCCCTATCTTGTTAATTCTATGACTAGGGATATATAGATATTAACACATTTGCATGCAATAGACATCTCATATCATGAACACTTTTATGATTGCCTTTGCACTGTGTTCGTAAGATCTAGGACTTTATTTATTAATTTAAGATTTACAAACTCATGTATTTAAACATAGCATTAATAAATGAATGATGCCTTTTATTAAGAATATAAACTCATACATATGAAATACATCCCTATTACATGGGCTCTAGGGCATACTCTCTAACAACTTATAGGATAGAATAAGAATTTGTAAAATAATATAACAAAGCAAAAAATTATACAAATGAATATTTTGGCCCTAGATATACAATAATTAATCACCAAATTATGCTAAAACATATCAAAACACTAAAATTTACACCAAATTGAATTAAAATTAAAGAGTTACATCATTTTACATGTTAAAAGAGAAGAACTTCAAAACAACAACAATGGAGGAAATCCTTGATAGTCATGTCTCTAATACATCACACAAACCAGGAATGAACCATATTTTAATAAAGTGAGCATGTTATTCAATTCTCAAAATTAAAATAAATCAATTTAACATCCAAATAAACATGCAATTGAATGAATAAATGGTAGAGATAAAGAACATAAATGAGCCTAAAATATTACCCTCAGGAGGTATTCTGACTCTGTGATTTCCAAAGTTCGGATCTCTACTTCGAATCGCGCTCTTTGATTTTTAAAAGAAGTATGAAATTCATTTTGTGTTTTGTGAATTAAAGATTGCAAAAGGCACAAAGCTTTTTAGAGAGAGAAAAAAAATTGTTTTTTTCTTTTCTAATGGCTTTTCCTTCTCCTAAGTATAATGACTTCCCTCCCTCTCTTTTAAAAATCCTAATATCTTTTTTTGTATACCTAAGATAGAGTTCTAATTTGATTATAACTCAAAAATTATCGAATTAGGAGAAAAAACCCCTAAAATTCGGACCTGATACCTATCTAAAAACCTTCCCCTTTTGAAATTCTAGGAAAACAAGGGAAAACTGGATTTTGACCTAGGGATGAGCGTCTATGAGTGAGGGATGGTCGTCCCTTATCACTAGAACACATATTTCCCAAAATGCCCCTATTTTACATTGTCCTAGAGGTTATGACCCATAAACGACCGCCCCTCAAGGGATAAATGGCCGTCTGTCACCACTGTTTGTCCAGAAATAGGTTTTTTACCCATTTTACTAAAACACCCAAAAATATTCGAAATTTTTTAGAGAATCATGAAAATCTTTAAGAGAAAGTGACAAATTAAAGCTTCAAGATCAGAAGCCGCTGTCAGCAATATACTATTTTCTCATCATCGGATAACTTTTATCTAGGCTGCCTCGGTTCACAATGTTTACAAGGAGTGCATGCAATTTGTTGAGGACCAATAAAGTTATGATTGGCTTGCAGTAATAATGAACATAATAAAAATAATAAATAAATAAATAAGTAAACAAATAAATAATAAATAAATGGGTACATAATAATATATAGTAATAGTAATTACATGAATACATATGTACATAATAAATAAATATATAAATAAATAAATAAAGGAGATAAGGCAAAAAAAACTAAAATTTATAAAAGAGAAAGCTTGTTCGAAGGTTCGTTGCACTTGAAAATGGAGTTTTGAAGGGGTATGGATGAGTCACACCTTCAACTTGGTCATGAACCACCTAGTCGAAGATCTATTCATTTTTACATGTCACATGCATTTCAGATGTATAATTCTTCATGAGCATATCTCGATTATGTAGCCATTTTGTAGGAATAAAATGCAAGTTAATACGAGGAATGTTTTGAGTAAAAGGTAAGCTTGTATGTTGTATACAGTTCACATGCACAAACTTTTGGTATGTATATTTTGCAAGGAAGAATGCAGATAAATTGGCATTAGGTTGCACACTCAAAAAAATGTTCAAAGAGTATAAAATTTTCAATTTTGATTTTAATTGTACATAAAAATGTATGAAAAATCAAGTTTGCATGGGTGGCCATTGAAATACCTACGAAATGGGTTAAAATAACCCATTTCCAAATATTTCAAACTAGTCATGGGCTAGACTTTGCTGAGCCCAGGTGGCCATTTAATGCTCTTTTTTTTCCTTGCCCTATATCTTTTTCTTTCTCCTCTATTTTTTGCATTTTCTCTCTCTTTCCTTCATACCATCACTTGGTTTTTTTCACTATTTCTCCCACTTTTATTCACTTTTTTCAAGTTTTAACCTGATAGAATTGTTCCCTATTGTCTCGAGGTTGCATAGATATAAATTTTTTGAGTTTTCACCAGGGTTTTTTTGTAAGTTATCACATCTTAGGCTAAGGTATATTTTCTTAAATTTTTTCACTTATTTGCCACTCAATGGGCTATGAATGGTGATTAAAATGTAGTAAATGTTGTTGCAATGTGATATATGCTATTTTTACTGTATTTTTTAACTTTTTTCTTGTGTAGTTACATGCGAAACGGTGAACATTTTATGTGTAAAAATTAAAATAATATTTTTATGTCATTTATGTCTAAATAATCATGAATATATTTTTATTTTGTGAATCAATATTTATTTTAGACATAATCTATAATGCATGCACATAAAAGCATAGTGAAAATGAAAATTGTGTGTGTGTGTGTGTGTGTGGGGGGGGGATGGAATAAATAATAAAACATGTTGTGTTAATACTTTTATGATGTTAATACTTGATTGTTATTTTTCTGAATAAATGGCCATGGTGTTAGTTTAATTACAATATTAGGTTGATAATAAATGTTAGGTTGTTAAAGTAGCAAATATTAAGTTAAGATAATATTGAGATAATAAAGCATTAAACTTATTGTTAATGTTGATGACTTTTTCATTGCCTATGTATGTTTGCTAGATATCAGGTGTTGGGTTACGTCGACTTAAGCATTATTTGGGATATTAATATTTCTCATGTGTTTCATGTAGGTTTTGGTTTGAACCATTTAAGTTGAAATACTGCCAAAATTTATGTGCAATTTATTAATACCTAAATTACACTATTAAAATAAAATGCAAATTAACTATCTCTTTGGTCTTTTGCAAGTACAATGCTGCCACAACAAGGCATTCCTTCCTCACATGATGACTG
Organism: Excoecaria agallocha; assembly: GCA_037975025.1. Lineage (NCBI taxonomy): Eukaryota > Viridiplantae > Streptophyta > Magnoliopsida > Malpighiales > Euphorbiaceae > Excoecaria > Excoecaria agallocha. The sequence goes on along the minus strand of CM075815.1, from coordinate 33,555,394 downwards.
ACAGGGGCCGCCCATGTATATATATATATATATATATATATATATATATATATATATATATATATATATATATATATATATATATATATATATATATATATATATATATATATATATATATATATATATATATATATATATATATATATATATATATGACTACATTTATTTATTTTCATTTCAGTAATTTTTGATATTTAATTATTATAATAAATAAATTTATTGGTCTTGTATATACACACGTGTATATATACATGCATATATTTATTTATTCGCCCTCTTTCTTTTATTTATTTACATTTATTTTCTTATGTGTGTGTGTGTGTACTATTCTTTATTTATTTATCACTAACCCTTATTTCTCATAATTTTCACCGCACAAACATGCTAGAGGTGGATGGAGGCATTTGAAGGCCATGGCGAATGAGTCACAATTACTATATATTTGTATTTAAATTTTAATATTTTATTTTATTTTGCAATTGGACTATAATAATAACTGATTTTTCAAACATTAACTTAAAAACTCACCAAAGGTTTTATACAAGTTCAAATGGGATTTTTCTATAATAAAAAGGGACCAATGTCCCATTTTTCATCTGCAAAATAATATGTAACAAGTAAAGATTTTTCTTTATAAATACAAATGATTCTTTTACCTTAAAATTAACCAACACGATTCTTTTCCTAAAACTGCCAAAGGTCAAATATCTCCATTTTTTATTAAAAAATACATTAAAATTTATCTTTTTATAAAGATACATATGGGGACCAATGTCTCTATTAAAATGAACATTGTAAATAAACTGCCCATTTTATGTATGATTTATTCATTTATTTATTATAAGTTTACTGCTTTTTATGCCATGCCTTTACTACTTTCAATATAACATGCTTTATAGCTTTCGAACACGAATGAGTGCGCCTTTTATTTTTCCTAGCATGATAACTCATGTGAGAAAAGAGATAAAATAATTAATCATTAAAATCCATTTATATAACACTAACCAAGGGTATGAATAAGAGTGAGGTCTTGAACTTATCTCTGGTTTTGGCCTCATAAGGTTAGAACTCATTTCTCAATATTTTATTAGGTGGCTACTCCATGATACTTATCTTGTGGTGCCTAATAGATGCTCTCGCAGGTTAGTCAATAATGGCACAAGGGTACCTCAAAACTCTATCTCATTCCTTTTTAAGGCTTAAGACTCAGCAAATTGGGTTGAATCCCTATCCATTGTGAAGTGACTAGCCTTCATGAGTTGAATAAACCTTTATTTGGTCTCAGGTCCTAAAAGCAGACTTTCGAGAACAAGCCGGATACCAATCGAGTGTTAGGCGCACATCACATCGCTAAAAAACAAGAGTTAGAAAGTTGGAAATAGGCAATAGCAAAGTAGAGAGACTCTTAGCAACGGGATAAAATAAGTGTCACTAAAGGCCAGTGCTAGCTGTGAGAGGAATAGGTGCCGGCCATGAAGGAACTCTTTAGCAACGGGCAAATACCTGCCTCGCTAAAAGAACTAGAAAAAACAACTTATGGTGGGAACAAAAAAAAATCATTTTTGGGGACTATTTTAATTTCTCATAACACATGCAAATACTTAAAAATTTACAAAAACTCTTTAAAAATCATTTAAAAGTGATTAAAACTTGTCTTAGGTGAATTACACTAAAAAAAACAAAATTAAAATTTGAAAACCAAGGTTGAAGATGATGAATAGTTTTTTTCATCATCTTCAACTCAATCCATTTTCTCCATCATTTTAATAGGTTATTTTGAATTCTTGACCAAAATAAAGGTGAATTACAAGAGATAACAGATTTACAAGCTCAAATCAAAGAATCAAAAGAGTAGAAAAAAATCAAAGAACATAAAATGAAAAAAAAAATGAATATAATATAACTTGAATTTAAACACTAGGTTAATGGTTTTTAGGGCTTAAGAATATTATCCTCAGTGTTTTTCTTCTAAATGATCAAAGAAATCAGTGCTTTAGCTCTCCTCTTTTTTGGTTTTTGGTTCATCTATTTTTGGTTTCTAAGTTAAAAAGAGTGATTTTGAGAGAAAAAGGAAATGAGAGAGTGAGAGAGAGCCCCAAATATAGTGTACAAAACTCAATTTTATAAGCAAAATCACTGCTTAAAACTTGGGATAAGGTTTGGCAAAAAATCCCAACATGTTTATCAATTCTCAAGTGAAAAAAAGTAAATATAAACCAATTTTTAAGTATGAGTGCCACCCTACAACTCAGTGAGTTGTGGTTAAGTCACTTGGGGCGCAACTCACTGACTCATAGGTGAAACAGCCCTCTTCCCAGCCAACTAACCCTTAATTTGAGAAATTTCTCAATTTTTAGGCTAAAAGATGCCATTTTTTAGGCAATGTGTCTTCTTGACATTTGTTTTCCTATGTTTTATTTTTCCAATGAATTAATAATCACTCAATTTGGATTTTTAAATTGGAAATTATGGCCAAAATACTAATGATTGTTCATAGGTAACTTTCAAGGATAATTGATATTCTGACTTTAAAAAATTAATGGGAATAATGGGTTTAGAATCAGTCATACTTTCTTAATAAATGTTGTTCCAAAATAAGTCTATTTTCTATAAAAAATTTGATTCACCTCAAAAGGAACTTTAGGGAAAGAGGTATACCCCAATTACTGCAAACTGGGTCGAGACAAGGGATAGATTTAGGACATCTAAGTTCAAGCCTACTTTTGAGGATCTTAAGGATTGAAATAGGTTTATGTTTTTCCTGAAAGTTTTATTTATATATCTTAAGATTCATATGGCTTTGAAATCATCCAATTAGAAGGCCTGTAGGCTAAGAAAAGACTGAAACACTCAGTACCACTGAAATTTTAGAAACCGTTTTCCCTATTTTGTATTTTTTGAAAGAAATAAATGTACGGAGCTTGAAAAAAGTTATTTTAAAAACATTAAAAACCCAGGGAGATCCAAACACTTTCATTTTTTGTCTTTTTATGAGAAACATTTTTTTCATGGATAACCCTGATCAGAAGCCACCTTAGAACCCAATGTCTATAGTGGGTACAACTCTTTCTTTTAATAGATCTACTTTGAAACCTATTTCACCCATTTCTATTTTGGTTTTTCTAGGGTGTAAACCCTTTTGCTATCATTTTCAAGTCATTGACTTGAAAGTAAGCTCACTTTTACCTTGTTATGCCATAGTTTGTTATAGTTTATCCTCTTCTTAGAGTAACTCATAATGCAAAATTAAACAATTTTCCATATCATGCTTTAAAATCTGTGTCTATGTAATGCCCACAAGAAATTGGTAGAGTGTTTCCATACAATGTCTTTGGCTTGAGAATTTTTGTTTTAAAAAATAGGGTTAAAATGTTCCATTTTAATAAAAGAACTTTTAGAAAAATATATTAATTATGAACAAGATACATGATATTCCTTATTCTTAGAATAGGCTTATTCTTAAGTACAAATCAATGTCAATAATTCTTCCCTTTTCAAAATTCACATCAATCTAATCACAATCAGAGAAATTATGGCTTAAAGAATTAAACCTAATGTGCGTTAGGCAACTAGCATTTCATGGAAAATTTTCACCAGTCTATACAAAATATAGTAGTATTAACAAAGTTTTCAAGCATAAAATGCAAATAGTTTAATTGTATGAGCACGTAATTATGTTTCAACCAAGGTTAAGTCACAACATAGGGAAACAAATGTATAACCTATCATGATAAAGACAATTCATGCAAACTACCTAGAACACAAGAGCTAGGAAACTCCATTTAATTTTTTCCTTTTTTAAAATTTTTATTGGCTTACTTAGACCATAATGGTATAATACAAAGGATATTTTCAATTTATACCCTTGGTTTTCCAATCTAAAGGCTACTAGCTCTACTCATAACCATGTTTTTTTACTAGTGGCAAATATCGAGCTATAATGGCCTGCTATAAGGGTAAAACTCTCCTAACATTAATCTTTTCCATTCACAATATTCAATTTTGCAACTTTGTTTAAGGGGAATAAGTGGAATACCACCTGAACCAATAAAGGTTAGTAAACCATAAGTAACGGCCAGCAAAGTAAGTTTTCATTTAAGCTCTTTTTTCAGCATTAAAAATTAGGATCCTAGACATCACATGCTTTTTAGGCATTATTTTTTAAAAAATAACCGCGTATCAAAGAAATTTACATTTTCAAAATGCCTTAACAACTATTTTAAACGTGCAAATTAATTCATTTATTAGCACTCGTGCATCTTTTGCTTGATAAAAGCTGTTAAAATTAATTATCTTTTGTTTGAAAAGGAAAGAAAGATTCATTTATTCTAGCTTTCTAATACAAACCATTATAATTCAAAAGACCATAACCAATTAGACTGCTCAAGGAAAGAAATAAATGTTCAAAAGAGATAAACTCTTAAGAAGGATAAAACAAGTTGAAGAGTAAGAAGTTTTAATCCATTTTCAAATTCTTTTTTTTTTTTTGAAATTGCTATTATTGTTTTTAAGCAAGTACCTTTTGGTGTGGAGGAATGGAATGGGTCACCTTTGGAAAGTGGAAAGGTAACATGAAATGCATGACATTCAACTACACAGTTCTTAAAACATGATATAAAGCCTATCACCACTATTATTTCTGAGCATGTACCCTCTGGTGTGGAGGAATATAATAGGTCACTTTTAAAAAGTGGAAAGGTAAAATGAAATGCACGATATTCAACTACATAATTCCTAAAACATGATATAAAGCCAATAACCACTACTATGCTTAAAATTAGGTAGAATTTAAAAGAAAAAGGACTAACAATTATATCCTAAAGAGCATAAACTATAGCATATTAACACTTTAGCAATCATAATCATTGTTTTGAAAAATTCAATTTCTACCCTGAACCATTCAAACTTCCTCGTCTTCCACTATGCTTAGATCTGTGCTTCTTACTAACATTTTGTAACACGCGCGTACCTTTATATAGCCCCTTTTTCTTTCTTCTTTTGAGTGAAAAGGAAGAAAAGAGACAATAAGGAGTGGTTGGAAAGAGAGACTATTTTGTCTTTTGACTAACACCTACTTTTAGGGTTAGCTTGATTAAGTTCTTCTATCTAGATGATTGATCGCTTCACAGTGGTCAAGATATTCGATCCGATTCGTCAAGTCTTAAGCCTCAAAAGGCATGAACAGCGTCTTTGGATATTCCTGTTTCATTGTTGGCAATCGATCATTATATAGCCCTTTTTTTATTACAGACCCAGAATAATGAATAATAATAAAAAAATAAAAATAAAAAAGGAAAAGTAATTAATTACATATTAAAAATATCTAAAATATTTACAAGGCTTGCTATGCTATGTCCTCCAAGCTACACTTACAGACACATGTTAAATGCATGAAATGGTAAAATAATAATAATAATAATAATAATAATAATAATAATAATAATAATAATAATAATAATAATAATGTATTAACAATAATATATAATATGATGAAATAACATAAAAGATATATATATATATATATATATAAATAGAAATATACATAATAAATCTAAATAAAAATATTAATATAATAAACTTAAATATGAACATAAATATATGAAAACACATAAATTAAAATAAATTAAAAAGATAATATTAAATAATATAGATGCAACTTATAACCATTAGGTCAAAATCACATTGAGTTGGCTTACTTTGTGTGCAGATCCTTCCCAAATTGGGATTTAGAACCCTTAAGAAGATATGAAAAATAAAATAACAAATATTTGAGACACCTTAAAATACAAATCTTAACTATATCTACAAAAAAAATAATAAAAAAATAAACAAGTTAAAAATTACATTTTTAACATATATAGGTTATTATATCATCTTATTATATATTAAATAATCCAGATTTGATAAAACCTTAAGTAAATTGTCCAAAAAAGAGTCAGATCCATAGCATTTAACAGTGAAAGTATAAATTTAAACTCAGGTAGGCAACAAGTCAAGAGTATAAAAGCTCTATAATATTACCTTTAGTGATTTTCTCAGGATAACAACAGAATCTCAGTGTTCTTGGGACTCCCTTTTGTAGTTTTATAAGAAAATATTTTGAAAAAAAAAAGTGAAAGATGAAGAGTAGATCTAAGAAAGAAATGGAAAATAAAGAAGAAAATTTTAAAATCTTACTTTTTTGCTTTTTTTATTCTTTTTTTCATTTCCCTTTCCTTTCTCTCTCTTTTTTTTTTGTTTCCCCAATATGCTAACCAATTGTTCCCCTCAACTTAATGAAATAAATGCAAGTTTTTTTAGCCAAAATGGTGAGTCATAGCCTGAACTCAAACCAATCACGGCTTGGACTTGGTGAGTCACGGGCTGGACTCAAATCAAACACAAAAAATTCCTAAGTTATAGCCTAGATTATTTGATTTATGGCCAAGACTGGCCGAGTCACAACTTGTACTCAGTCCAAACTCTATTTTGTGACTTTTTGACCCTCCGAACCACTTTTTGAGGCCAAAAATTCTATAAAAAAACTCATAAAACAAAAAGAGATCCATGAACTTCGATTTCTTTGCAATTTAAGAAAAAAAAATCATTCTTATTAGTAACTCTAACAAAAGCCGACTCAAAACTTAGTGTCTACACATTCAAATAGCCTACTTCTATGAAAAGTGGCATTAATCTTCCAAGAACAAGCAATGTCATGGTATATAGACACGATCAATGAGAATAGTAGGCCTTTTAAACAATACTAGGTATATTGAATAGTTTTGGTACACCCTAGATGGTAAGAGCCAGACATAAATTACTGGAACAATGTGGTAACACAACTTCAGACTTGTCCACTTGGGTGATCAATATCATTTCGTAATTGGTGTATGGTAAAAAGGTACATTGGTGATGCAAACTTTACTTTTAATGATTAGTTTTGTGTGAGTGTAAACACATGGTAGGAGTAAGCAAGGTACGTTTACGCATTGTCAACTTTTGTGACAATTCTTCTCCAAAAATATCTTTTGACATTGTTCAAACACATTGCTCACCCTGCATATCATTTTCCCAAGAATGTGTTATTCCATTATCCTCAAAGTCTTACATGAATGGGTCAAATAAGAAAAAAAATTCACGTATCATTTAGTCTCTAGAATTTTATTTTTTCAATATTTTTTATTTACTTTGTAAAGACATTCAATTATTTTAAAGAGAGGCAAAAATGTGTGGATTAAATACCTCATGCATGATGCAATTATGATTTCTTTTTCTGAAAGGTATAAAATGTCCATGAATTCAATGTAACTATATTTAAAAAATTTTCATTTTTTATTCTTTTAAGAAAATAAAGAAAAAACATGATGATTTTTTTAATAAAATACTTGTGTTTATAATGAATAATTTAAAAAAAAATGAAAGAAGCATTTATGAATCAAATGCACATGCATGATATGATGTATGAATTAAATACAAAATGTATGCATGGTTTAATGATGATTTTCCTTAAAGAAAAATATATAAGTATTAAATGCATGCATGTTTAATTTCAAAGAAGAAAGAATAAAATAATTATAAATTTTTATGATGATGTATAATGGTAATTCCTTAATGGAAGAGAATACATGATGAAATTTTAGTGATAAAAATGGAGAAAAATGGTGTATGAATCAAATGCATGCATGCTTAATTTTCAAAATATACACAACAAAAAAAACTGCCAATTAGCGACGGCACAGTTACTGTCGCTAATTTTGCGACGGATTAGTGACTGTTTTATAAATCAGTCGTGAGAAGGATATTTTCTATTTTTTTGCGACGAAATAGCGACGGAATGAATAAACAGTCGCTAATTATTGATGGGAAGTATACGCGCCATTTTTGCGACGAAATTAGCGACGGAATATATCCGTCGCTAAATTTTATAATTTTTTATCCATAAATTAGTTCCAGAAGATTTAGCGACGGAAATTTTAGTCGCTAATTTTGGAGGGAAAATATAGCGCCTTTTTTGCGACGGTTTAGCGACGGAAAGATTCTGTCGCTAATAGTAATTTGTTACAGTTATACAATTAGCGACGGAAGTATTTAGTCGCTAATCCGTCGCAAATAAATTAAGAAATATTTTTTTTAATTTCACTCACATGATTTATGTATAGTTTTAAGTCACCTTAATATAGATCATATGAAATAAATATTTTATTTTGTAACAGAAAATTAGAAATTATTTTATAAGTTGATAATAATTTTTTATCAATTATACCAAAATCTAAAGTTATTTATTTAGAAAACTTATATTTTTAATAATAATAATAAACTAATTGTTACGATTATTATATATTTGCTTCTTCAAGATTAAAAAAATAAATATTTATAAAATAGTAATATAAAATTTATTATTTCATTCAAAATAATAATAAAAAAATTTATAATTAATTTTTATTTTATAAAATTTAAATCAAATATTAAATTATTAGAAATTCTATTGATTTCTTTATCAATTATCCCCAAATATAAACTTATTTTAATAATAATAATAAAGTAATTGTTATAAGTATTATATAGTCATATTATGAAAAATAATAAATATAAATATTTATATAATAATAATATAAAGTTTATTATTTCATTTAAAATGATTATGAAAAATTTATAATTTATTTTTATTTTGTTAAAATTTTGAGCAAATTTTAAATTATTAAAAAATTTAAAATATATATTTATAAAATTATCCTTGAATACAAGGATAAAATGATGAAATTTGATAGGAGCATTTTAGTAATTTCAAAAATTTACCCTACATATAAAAATAACATTTTCTCTTTCCTCATATCTCTCCACCGTTTCAATTTAATGCGTATATGATTTTAAGCTTAATTTATTATTTAGTTGAATAAGACAATAAAGTTCAATCAAAGACTTAAACTCATACAAGTCAAAATGAATAAATTTTCTAATACACACACACACACACACACTTTTCAATTTTATTTCTATTATTTTTCAAAATATTCAAAGCTCCATCTAAACTCATACTTACCATTTAACTTCACTACCGCGGTTACCTAATTGAGTGGTATGGAAGACTGAGAAAACTTACTGATTTGAAAATGGAGAAATGGCTTTGAAATTCTAAACATGGCCAGATTAATAAATAAGTTAAGATATTATCTGATAAATCCAAATATATAGTCTATTTGAATCTGCATGTTTACGGTTTGGTTGGATCTTCAAAGACAAATTGAACAGCTTTTATGCGAAATCGTGTAAATAAAGATTCAACAATTAAGTATTTGCCGTTAGATCGGCTTGATATTTGGTGAGTACGTTTGAAACTCTTTGTTGTTAATTTTGAACGGTGAAAATTAATTTTTACGATATGTAAGTTCAGTTTTTATTGCAAAAAAGAGGCTGTTTTCTGAATTTTTTACGTAATGATAAGTTTTATATACGAAGACGATTCGAAAAATTATTTACCGTTAGATTGGCCTGATTTTTGGTGAGTACATTTGAAACTCCTTGTTGTTAATTTTGGACGGTGAAGATTAGTTTTTAAGATTTGTAAGTTCAGTTTTTATTGCAAAAAAGAGGCTATTTTCTGGATTTTTTAAGTAATGACCAGTTTTGTATACGAAAATGATCGGAAAATTATTTGCCGTTAGATTGGCCTAATTTTTGGTGAGTACGTTCAAAACTCCTTGTTGTTAAATTTGAACGGTGAAGATTAATTTTTAGGATATGTAAGTTCAGTTTTTATTGCAAAAAAGAGGCTGTTTTCTGAATTTTTTACGTAATGATAAGTTTTATATACGAAGACAATCGAAAAATCATTTACCGTTAGATTGGCCTGAATTTTGGTGAGTACATTCGAAACTCCTTTTTGTTAATTTTGAATGGTGAAGATTAGGTTTTAAGGTCTGTGAGTTCGGTTTTTGTTGCAAAAAAGAGGTTATTTTCTGGCATAATATGTAATGACCAGTTTTGTATATGAAGACGATCAGAAAATCATTTGCCGTTAGATTGGCCTTATTTTTGGTGAGTACATTCAAAACTCCTTGTTGTTAATTTTGAACGGTGAAAATTAATTTTTAAGATCTGTAAGTTAAGCTTTTGTTGCAAAAAAGAGGTTGTTGAATCTTTTTGGGTAAATTTTATTTTTATTTGGAGTATAAGTAAAGACGTTTCTATATATTCCTATACTTTATAGAAGCTTTAGTTTTCTATAATTTTTGTTAATCTAAAACATGGATTATTATACCAGTGATGTATTTTTCAGTAGAGCAGAAACGAGAGAGATTTGAAGTGAGTTCAATATGTGAATACTTGATCTGTTTTTTGAACTTATTTATTTAAAAAATTTACATTTTTAATAATTTTTTGTCAATTATCCCAAAATCTTAACTTATTTATTTAGAAAATTTACATTTTTAATAATAATAATAATAATAAATTAATTGTTATATTTATTTTATAATTACGTTATGCATATTGATAAAAATAAAGATTTGTAAAATAATAATATAAAATTTATTATCTCATTTAAAATAATTCTAAAAAATTTAATAATTTATTTTAATTTTGTTAAAATTTTGATCAAATATTAATTATTAGAAATTTAATTTATATGTTTACCAAATAAATAAATAAATAAATATATAATAATCATTTAAATAATACTAATAATAATAATGATTTAAAAAAAGAGAAACCGGCCATAAGTGATAAAATGATATGATGATATGAGGTAGGAAAGAAAAAATAAAAAGAAGAGAACAAGAGGGAAGAGGGAGGAGGGAGGAATGTCGGGAAATGGTGGAAACGAGCCACTGGTGCCGGCGTCAGCCAACCTCGCTCCACCATCGACTGCCGTTTGCCGCCGCTCGGGGTTGGCTTCGTCATCATTACGGTCGTCAGAGGCGTGGCTGTCTCCCCTCCGCCGTTCTCCTCCTTAAACCGGACATTTATTCCTTTTTTTTGGTGAGTCACGGCGGCAGATGACTACACGACCACCACCGAACGACTTCTAGTGGCAAGGTGTATCTTTAGTGCCCTCCGTCACTCCTCACTCGCCGGCGATTGACAGATCGGAGAAAGAAAGTCTCCGACTGTTTTCGTTAGATTTCGGCCAACCATGGCAGCGCTTGAGCGCGTGATGACCTGAAACGAAACCTGGCGATCTCGATCTTCGAGGATGCAGTGTCAGATCATCTCCGGCGATTCTCCGATTAATCTTCGGTGACCGGTCAAATCATCTCCGGCGATCTTCTGGATGTTGCCTTCGCTGATTTGTCCTCTGTACTCAAATCATGTGGCAATGTTTAGGATAAGATATACAGGTAATTATCTCATTTAGCTATGTTTCTGCTTTATTTTGTTTTGTTCTTTCTACTGCTGCTTATAGATCAAGGTTTGATTTACATTCTTGGAGCTGATTTAGCTAAGGTATGGTCACGTCTTTATGTTGTTAAACAATGAAAATGGCTGTTGAATTGTGGTTGCATGGGATTTTTCTGGTATTCAAATGTGATTGTCTAGCTGTTCAAAGGAATTATAAGTGGAAAGAAATCACTATATATATCACATTGATGTCCAAGATCAAGTATAAAAGAAAACTTTAAAATTAACTTCCATCTTCCACAACACTAACCATTTACTGTCAAAGTTTGCATTTTTATTTCCCTGAATGCTCATTATTAATTGCTGTTTCACCGTGTTTAAGATCTGTTGCTGTTTAGCTTTAGCTTAGTTAAGGAAATTAGAGGCTGAAATTTGGATTACTATAAAATTCTTCATTAATTGTGAGAATCAGGGAATAGTTTAATGTTTTGATTATAGGTATAGATATATATTTATTTATTTTGTTAAAAGGGGTTCAGCTTTTAAGTAATGTTAAGTACTGTTTAGTTTGGTTAAATTAACTTCTCTTTTAGATTGATTAAGTGCTTTATTTTCAACGTTCATAGTATTGGAGGTCCATCATTTTTCTAAATTCAGAAATCTATGCATATATTTTGGAAATTTAATTTTCGTTATAACACATTAAGCGCTTGTGCGGATAGTTTAGATTGTATTTTTATTCTGGATTTTGGTGTGCTTAGTGCTTTATTAATTGACATCTATAATTTGTATATATCTATTGTTAATGTTGCTGGTGTGTGTGTGTGTGTGGTGTGCGTCTCTTGATCTTCAGATAACTTATGCTTAGTTCTTGCTTTGTTTCTTTTTCTTTTTTGGTTTCTTTTAGTGTGAAGGTACCATATGCTGAATATTTATGAATAATTGAATGTATTGAAGACCTAAACTATATAATATGCATTGTGCTTTTTATTTTTAGATTATTTGTTAATTAGAAGTTGGAATTGGTGTTATAGAAAGTTCATCTTAATTTGATTTCACGGTGTAATATCTATTCACGGTGGTAAATGGGATTTGCATCGCTGTTATCCAGTTTAGGGAAGGACCTGCTACCAACTTAGATGGTGAGTCCGGCCAAACTGGCATTTGTTGTTATCCAACATTTTTTTTTCTGAATTTTAACAAGAGGAAATTGGCATTCGTTGCCTCTCCAAGCATGTAAAATAGCTTGGATACTTGATGTAAATATAAATCTTCACTATTACTACATATATATGTGATTTAGTTCTTTTCTTTCCATGTATAAATTGTTATTTACAGAAGTTGCATATTTGATAGGGAGTTAGTTGATTATTCATAGAATAATGAAGCAAAAAGATGGGAAATTGCCAAATCAACCTGATAAAATGCCAAAGACCAGGAATAATTAACAACTCAATAAATCTTTTATCCCAAATAACACTTGAAATTTTGATAATTGTCAATAGTTAGATATGTTTTCTTTTTTATATTAAACAAGTTAAATTCAGCAATTCTGCTTTATAATTACAGGATCAGCCTTTGGAACCAGAGAGAACAGGCAATTCACCTTTACAGGACCGATCAATTTACGTGCTGGAACAAATACTGGTTAGTTCCCTTCTAATTCCTCAATCACAATGCTAATGACTTAAACTTATCTAGAGGACAATAGTTCAAAAAATATTTCCACTATTAACTAATTTCTTCATTGTTCAAGAATGTTGGGTTACACTATGAGACATGGGAAACTGTCCAGCCGCCACATTTGTCTTCTTCATCGAAACTTGTTCTCTTGGTCTTAGTTGTTAAGCTCAGAGACATCAAGTCGGCCTGAATTGTTAGCACCACCTGAGATTTTCTATGATGACACTGAAGCTCGCAAATACACTTCTTCTTCTCGTATAATCGAGATTCAGGTGTTTTAATAAATGTTACACACAAATCATTTATCAATGTAGAGAATTATATACACTGAGGGCTTCTAGTTATTTTGGACATTGTTTTTATGTAGATTAGTCAGCTATCAACTGTGCCACCTAAACAAAGAACACCAGAAGCCTTGGTCTTCTTCCGTCAAATGAAGGCAGTTGGGTAACTACTGTTAGAGCATTAGGGTAATGTTTCCTAATATTGGCAGCATTAGTTAAATTTTTGCATTCTTGGATTGTTTGGGTTTGTCATTTGTTAGTTGGAAGTGAAAATCTGCAAACATAAAAGTGAAAATTTCTTCCACTTCACAAAATCCTCGACTTGTTTATGGGTATAAGATGTCTAGGGTCTATATCCATTAGTTATTACATACTTATTTGCATTATTCACTAAAATGCAACTTCTTTAAGGGTTAGAGAAGTGTTGTGGCCACCACTTCCTAGGTATTTTTTTGAACTACTATAGTGGTTTTTATCAGCTAATAGGTTGGGGAAGTGTTGTGGCCACCACTTCCTGAGTGCTGTCACAGTTTGTGAATGTCTGGACAAATGTTTCACAACCAGAGTTGAAATATAAATGAAAAATTAGTAAACCAAAGTCCTGTTTAGGAATCTTTATCAGTTAAAGGTATTTTCATTTGTTCTTGTTGGCGCTATATGCTCTTTGAAATTTCCTGTATGGCTGGTGATGGATCATTTTTTTCATTAGGTCTCTGCCCAGCGAACCAGCATAACTGGAATGAAGCAATATCAAGGAAGGCGACCTAATGCTTTTGGATTTAGATCCTGAAGGCCTTTCATGCCATTATTTTATTTAGATGACTTTCTTATTCGGATTTATTATTTTATTTAGATGACATTGTTGGTGTTATTTAGGATGATATTATTAGTATTTTTTGTACTCTTAAGAGAGATTGATAAAATTATGTACGATTTCAATTACTTATATATATATATGTGTGTGTGTTTTGGAACATATTATGCTTTGGAATCCATCGCTAATATATTAGCGACTGGCCTATTAGCGATTGTTCGTTGCGGCGTCGCTAATTTTAATTAGCGACGGAAAACAACTAATTAGCGACGGAATTTTCTGTCGCTAATCAGCAGTTTTTTTGTAGTGATATATGTGTGTGTGTGCGCGTGCGTGCCTGATGATTTTTATGTAAGAAAATATCTATATGCATAATGCAGTGCGGATTTTTGCTCTTTCAAAGAAAAATGAATGAAAAAAATATATGTATCAAGTACATTGAAACAATAATTTTAAAAAAATGGAAGACAGAGGTAAATGGATTAAATGCATGTATGCATAATGCAATAATAATTTTTTTTAAAAAAAATCATACTTTGGTCGTTGTAATTTAATAATTTTACACATTAGGTTCGATACTTTTAAAACTACATATTGAATTCTCGAACTTTTCATGTATAACACATTAAGTACAAAATGGATGGCACTAGCAAAAGTGTAATATAAGCGTGGTCAAAGTCATGCAAACCTGTTTCAAAATTGTCATAGGACCCACCAAAATTAACTGCAAAATCGATCCGAAACTGAATCAATATTTTCGGTTAACTAATCCGATGAAATTGATCATGATTTTTAATTTTTACATTTTCGATTTTTTTATTACGGTTTCGATTTTTGAGTATCGGTTAACCAGTTCATATATATATATATATATATATATATATATATATATATATATATATATATATATATATATATATATATATATATATTCTTTTTTTCTATTTTTTTCTAAAACTTACATAAAATAATAATTTAAATTATATTTTTATTTTTATACCTTAATTTTTTATATTTTTCTATAAAATTTATATAATAATTTAAACTAAATTTATATTATGTCATTCTCTTTAATTATATAGTAGTATTTATATGTAGTAACCCATTAACTTTTATATATTACATTTTTTATCATATATAATAGCATTTAATTACATTTTCTTATATTTTAGAGTTTATATTTTAACATTTAATATTATTCAATTGACTTATAAACAAGTATGTTAATTTTCAACAAATATCAAATCTATTTTATAATATTAGCTATTAATTTATTGAACATGAATTTTGTCTAATAAATTATGCTTGTCTTGTGATTTTTATTTAAAATTACTTTGTACATTTGAAATTGAATTGAAATGTCCAATTTTTTTTATAATTTATGTTATAAATTTTAATGGTTAACCAAACCAAAAAAAAATCGAAACTGATAGAGTAATTAACCAAATGTAATTGACTGGTTAATGGTTAATAATTTTTTAAAAAAATGAATGTTAATGGAGTGGTTAATTTTTTAGCTCATAGACTAGTTAACCAAACTATGATCACCCCTAATTGGAGTGTAGTGTCAAGTTTCGACCACTCCAATCCAAATAACTCTACAAAACCAGGTTTCCTATATATCTAACTTGAATTTATTTTTGTTTGACTTACTATGGGAAAAATTTTAAAGTAAATAAAGAAAAAGCAAATAATAGATTGGATGATTTACATGAAAAGTGATGTGTGTGTATATATGATAACTGGAATGGGCCTGGATCCAGGCCTAAGGTTTGGGTCTTTAGATATTCGGACCATTTAAGATCCATTTGGAGCCTATGCGGTGCCATTCCAGACTACATCCTAGTTAGGATATAAATCCTAACTGTATTCCCTATTCTAGGCAAAGTTTTCTGTTCAAGTAGGACTCTTTTCTCAAATATGACTCTAATGGCTACCAAGTTTCTGAGGCAAAGTAGGGGCCTTTTCTCTATAAATATTCAAGATCCTCAGGTATGGAACTCTCTTAGCCAATCTTTACTAAGATCATTCTTTTTTACCCTTACTAACTTGACCGTCGAAGAGTTCATTTGTCGAACCGACTGTCAAAGCTTCATTGTTTCAGGAAACCTCAGAGTAGGAGTCAGGCAAAGGAACCCGATAGCAGCTCGGTATTTTTCAAGCTGTTATTATTTAGTGTGGTGAGCGTGGAATATTGATTCCCATAAAATCATAAATTTCGATGATGAAAACACCCAGACAGGGAATGACTAGAGCAACACAACACCAGACCCCCACTTGCCAGTTTTTTCTGCTTGTAGGTATTCATGACAGGGATGGATAGAAAAACTAGTTGTGGATCTACCAAAAAGCAAAGGACTTAGTTGGCTTCTTGAGAGAAATATAGATTAAGATTGTAATTGTATTTTGAGTAGATGGCATGTATACCACTAATATGTTATGGATAAGTTGTAATTGAATATATAATGGATTAGTATATAAATTTGATATATGTATGGATGATTAACCTTATGTAATGATATATGTAAATTATTGATATCAATGAGAGATTATTTATGGCAATGGAATGATTATGTGGAGGATGGGTAAAATAAAATGTGTAAAGATTTTGATTCGGAGATGGAGGGTAAGACAATATTGACTTAAAAGTGTAATTGGATATTTAATTGCAAAAGATTTTATATATTAATAGTGGACATTCTGTCAAAAATTTTATAAATAAAGTGAATAGTAATAACAAAGGAATTAAGAAAATAAATAAAAATTTAATAGTTCACAAATTTATAAATCTAAGAATAGTATGTAACATTTGGTATTTGACTCGTTCATCAAATCGAACACGGAGTGTTACAGATATGATGGAGGAAGTAGAGGAGAGAGCTGTGAATATGGTGATTTTAGCATTATTTTGGGCTATTCTTTCCTTTTCTTTTCTTTTATTATTTGTTATGTTTTTAATATTAAGAAGAAGAAGAAGAAGAAGAAGAAGACAACTATAAGAACAACTCTACAATTAAAATTTTATCATTTAAAATATATAAATTGGATTTTTAACATTTTAAGGGATTTTCAATTAAATCCCTCCATCCATAATTCCATTAACACAAACAGAAATTTTAATTTTTTTATTCAAAAAATATTTTTTAGTTTTATTCGATATTTAATAGCATTTAAAATTAATGATGAATTTTTTATTATTTTTAATAATTATATTATATCACTTTATTTAAAATTTTCCAACTAAAAATAAAGTTATAATTATGAATGTTTAATTCAAATGTTAAATCGAAAAATAACAGTGTTAAAAATATAAAATTATTTTTAAATAAGTTTGATATTATGTACAAATTCATTTATATTCTATTGCATTACTTTGGATCTTGTATAATATTATTTTTAAAAAGTAATATAATATTTTAAAATATATTATTTTTATATTTAAGATTTAAATTCAATATTTTTCAATTATAATTATAATTTTAATTTAATTTTTAGGTTGGATAAAATAAAAGTTGTTTAAAAAAAATTTAAAAAGTGTTCGATTTTATGAAAAAAAATGATTTAGAATGAAAGTTTACTACCAACATAAATAATAACAACAAATTTTTGTTATAAAGTTAGATAAAAATAGCAAAATTTTAGAAATTGGCCATAGTGAGATTAATAATAAAACTTATTATTAATGTTTAACTATATTAAATATTAAAGAAAAGATTAAAAAATAATTTATTGAATAAAAATTGATATTTCCATTAATTTTAATAAAATTATTAACATATGGCATAATTGAAGTACCTTCAAACATTAGAAAGTCCATTGTTGTGTTTTAAATGATATAATTTTAATCATAAATTGATTCAAACTGTATTTTCTTTTTCAATTATTCCTTAAATTTTTATGAAGAATCCTATTTTAACACGGATGCCGAATCCAAAGCTAATTTATTTTAATGTCACGTTAAATTCACCGCAAAATATATTTATTTCCATTAAAATCATCCATTTTAGACCTAATATGATATAATCAAAAAGTTGAAAAACTTAATGTGCTCTCCTCTTTTATATTTTTCTAACTCAATGTAAAAAATATAAAAAGTGAGCATCCGTTTTATCTTGAAAAACTGCAGCTGCTACTGTCATTTAACTTGGAAAGGCACCCCAATCGTTGGGAGTTGCTTTACAATTTCTAATATAAACTCACAATACAAAAGGGCTCCCCATTGCCAAACACAAAGCAAATATAGTATAACATCTATTTAAGCAAATATGGTAGAAAATGATATAGCAAAATTTACAGTAAACAATTATTTCCACCAACTGAATAGCATAAAATTCACAAATAAATAAATTGTGCACATAGCTAATCGAAAGTACTGCCTTTTAAGTTATTAGCATTTTCTTCACAGTGAGCACTGAGCAGAAGACATTGCTCGCAGACAACACGGTGCACTTATGGCTCAAGTATCAAAGTGAGCAGGAAAAAGTTCTGTAATTTTCATTTTTTTAAAACATTTCTTTCCCAACGAAACCTGCCAAATTCCCTTGTTCAAACATTTTAAGTGAGGTTGTAATAATACAGAATGTACATTCAATCAAAAATCTATACAAAATTACATTACTTTCTGCAGGGCTCCCCAAAAACAGCCATGAGGCTACTACTATAATACCTCGGGTAACAAAAGCATCAGCTATATCTAGACCTTTCAATCCAAGAAGTTTGTGACAGGATCATCTGTTGAATTGGACGAACGGGCAGCTTCTGCAATTCTAAGCGTCATTGTAGCTCTGTAAATTGCCAAATCAGCATTCTCCATAAGCTTCTGAGCACGGCGCCTTTTAAGAATAGCTACTTCCGTAGCTCTCTTTGCTTCAGCTCTAGCCGCCTCCACTTTACGCATAGCATTCTGCTCTTCGGCAGCATCGTGTTCAGCAGCCATTTCTGTAAACCACAAAATTTGAGATACAGTGTTGACAGAAAGAATAAACAAATACCATGACTCCAGCTGGCATTTATAAATTTCATAACAGAAATATGAAAGGATTTACCTTGCAAAAGACTAGGTTGCTTGCCTCTTCCAAAATGGCTGACCTGCCGCTTGAAAGACCTCCTTTTCCTTAAAACAGGTTTAGGAATTAGTGGAGCTTTCTTTGCTTGATGGCCCTGTTAGAAAGAAAAAAGGGGAATTGATTGTCAACTGTCTTCATGGAACATCACACAACATGTCCATTCACCCCAACCCCCACAAGGCAAACCCCCAAAAGGGGGCCTTACAAAAACAATTGTCGCACATTATGCGGGTATATTAACAGCTCCCCGAGATAGGTAAAAAGTTCTTATAATCTCATCACAGCCTACTTGGTTATTACAAACAAGCAATAGAGAAGGGAGCAAAGGTTGAGCAACATATTTTCAAGTAATCTATTCATATATTGTTACATAATCCCTTGACATTTTACCATCCCACATTGCAGGGTAAAATTTAAATTGTGAAGTGACATTAAGACAGCTTAAATGATTCAGTTGGCAAGAAGTAAAGTCCTGTCTTTGATATTAAACAAAGAGATGTAACCTATTAATGTTTCGAGTATTTACATAGGAATGATCACGGGACGGGGCGGGGGTGGGGAGGCTACTGCCCGTGCAAGGGCAGGCCGGGGTCGGGAACCGATAATATTTCGGGGAAAAAATACCCTCCGTTCCGGCATAAAAAATATTTTTATTTTTAAAAAAAATATAATTATAACTAAAATATAATATTTAATAATTAATTATAATTGAAATATAATATTTAATAATTAAAAATATAAATTCAATTACAAATCAAACTAATATAAATTTTAACAATTGATAAAACTAAAATTAAATATAATTTAAAACTAAATTATATAAATATAATTAAATTTAGTAATTAAATTTCGGAGATGGAAAAATTTCGAGGCGATAACTACAATTCCCGTCCCCGTCCCAAATTCTAAGTCGGAGAATACTTTCCTCCCGTCCCCGCGGAGGAATTTTTCATAAATTTTCCGTCCCATTCGGGAAGGTTTCCCACCGAAAACGGGAATTCCCCGCCCCCATGATCATCCCTATATTTACATGTTAAACATTATTCATGAAGAGAGAGAGAGAGAGGGGATAGAGAGAATTTTTGCAGAAGTGCTATAAAAATTTATCATCAATAGCTACAAGTAATTGCTCAACTCAAAACAAGTAAAACTCAATATTAAAAAAAAAAGCTGCTACCAATACAGTAAAAATATGATAAAAAAAAAATTGCTGCCAATACAGCACTAGACGTCTGAGACAATGGAATTTTTACCTGAAAAACCCTAAGCAGTGTCGATCGTCTCTGCTTCCGTTTTTTAATCCAGTAACCATACACCGCTTCAACTACTTCTCTCCTACCTAACTCTGTACAAAGATTTACAGCTGCTTTCTCATCAGCAAAATTATCTGGACTGCAATAAAAAGCCTTCTCAAAAGCATCAATTATTAACTCAAAATTATCTTCTGAAAGATGCTCTTGATGTTCAGTTCCAACAAAGAATTCATCATTTAACTTCCTCAGCCATTCCTCATCTTCGGAATCCATGTCATAGATTGCAGATATCTTGACCAAAGCCCTAGCTACCTCATCATAACTAACGGATATGTATGCATCAGGTCTGCAAAAGGGCATATGGCTGCTATCTTCGTATCCTAAAACTTCACGAACTCCTGGCACAGGGATGGCCTTAGAGACAGGAGCTGGCACATTCCGATCAGAGCATTCCTTGTAAAGATCCTTGAAATTGATCCAATCCTGTCTGTTAGGAAATTCTAGTTTCCAGCCTTCATCCCCAGTCCATATTATATCATGAGTGATACGATTATTAGTACAGGGCCGCATACCCTTTTGCGCCAAGTGCGTGTATCTGGTCAAGCCATCTTTCTTAATTACAACCAAGCATTCTTTTGACTCGGAAAGTTCTAGTGTGACAGTGACCCCTTCTATCCTGTAACATCGGTCTGATTCAATAACCAGTAGATTAGCAGAACAGCTTGATGTGTCCATGGCCTGAGTCTCTTCAACTTCAGTAGGACTTGCCACTTTTAAATTTGAAGCAGGGCTACTACGCACTGAACTCCTTAGCTTGTTCTTAGACACTACAGAAGAAAAAGGTATGCCACTCTTTCTACTACTAATAAGATCGGAAACTAAAGCGCCATTAGCTTTGTGCACGCCAACCAGGGAGGGATTTCTAGCTTTCTTCCTCCTCAGCGAACTCCTCCTCTTTTGAACACCACGAGAATTTAGGCCATTTCTGTATTGACTGTGCCGGCCAGCTAATTTGGAAGCTCTCAAAGATGGATGTAACACCACCTTATTCCCAGAGTTACTGGTTTCGGGCAATGCATCTGCCTTTACATCACTCCCAGATGGTTCTTCTTCACTTTCGCTAGTTACTTCATCACTTGAGTCCTCATCCATTGATGTATTTACAGCGGACAGACACTTTACACTAAGAAGCAACCTAAGATGCATATACACAAAAGCAAAAGGAACTGCAGAAAAATCCAAGAAAAATATTGGCACAGAGCACCTGACATCAAAAATCTTGCAAATGCCGGTCCTAATATCTGTTGAGTTCTGAAAGAAAGATAACAAAAGAAATTAAGCAAATAGCAAAATGCAAATTACCAACAACGAACATAATTATTTATAAGGGGAAAATCTATTAACTATACTAATTAACGAGTATTCATCTCTATTAAAAATTGGATCAAGTATCAAATTCAAAACGCACAGTTACACTTTGAAAAGAAATGACAAATACCTGCAAAAAACGAATTCCACTCGAAGCAAAAGCACAGCTAACAGGCTCAGCAGACAAGAAGGAAGCAAGCTGAGAAAGCCTCAAATTACTCTTCCTCATGTACTCAAAAACCAAAAGCAAGAAAGAAGCTAATCCAACAGTACAAGAACCATCAATAGCAACAGCAAGCCTAGCACGCTCAATATCATCTTGCTTCCTCCTCTGCCTCCTAGAAAATTGAATCCCATACTTCTTATTGTCTAAAGTTTCAAGCTTTTCCCCAGAAAATCTCCTCCTTTTTCTACTATAAACAACCCCAAACTTCTTGCTTTGAGGCGATTTCTCACTTTTCACTCTCTTGGGCACTACAGTACCCACACCAGGTTCTTCTTGCTTCAATTTAGAGTGATGGGTCCACCCATTTTCCTTGCATTTGACAGAGCTATTGTTATGGTGATTCTTATTAGAGTTATTGGTAGATTTTATCATGGTGTGTAACCACTCATCGCCATCATTGGCTCGCCTGAACTTCCCATCGCCCAATCCCGGAAAAAGCCTCCGCCCGGAACGCAAAACCCGGGCCCCATCCACACCTTTCACCACCCCAAATACCCTTGTGGTACGGCGCATACCCACCGACGGCATTTTCGCCGCTCGGTTCCTGCTCAAGCCGATCCCTGACTCGATCTTCCTACCCCGCGACTCACTGAGTTTCCGAGTTGATCTCTGGGTCAACTCACCCAGTTTTCTTCACAAATAACGAGTCAACGAGTTTCCTAGAACAAACCCAACTTGGTTCACCGGATAAAACTTCTCGAACTCAAAGCAACAGACAAAAAGCGGGAAAACCGCTCACAAACGTGCCATTTCGTCAGATCTAAGGTCAATACTAACCGAGTTAAGATGAAAACGAACTGAGATGACTCGGATTTTTACCCATATAACTAAAATTAAATACTACAGTCTAAAAACATAATCTGAGACCGATAAACTCATATCAACAGAAACCCATAAAACCCCAGAGAAGAAAGACATAAAATTTGAAGATTAAACAGAAACGGATAAAAAAGAAGGACGAGCAAATAAGGATCTGGGGGTACTATTTACGAAGAGAGAACGAGGGATAATTCTGTTCTCTCTCTAGGTAGGACAGATGATCGTAGTATTAAAAGACGATTCACGTAAATCTCGTCGATTGTTGCAGGGTGAGTGAAAGAGCTTGGGAAAGGGGTAAAGAGTGAAGCTGTCCATCTCTATCGTGGGGGCTAGGGTTTATGATAAAAACCTCCGAGGCAGAAAATAGGGTAACCACTCCACCGAGTAATATCATCCGTTGGATCAATAATTCAACGGCTGAGGTCCATCGGAGGATCCGACTAATGTGTTCGGTTCGGATTATTGTCCTTAAAGACCAAGAGAAGTTTTGGCGCTCTCTTCCCTATCTCGTTATCCTTTTTTTTTTCTCGAATTGTGTGGGTAAAAAAATGAAAAAGATTTTATATGGGAGCGGATATTTTTGGATTCGAGGCACAAATTACTAAAATAGTCTTCTAAATGTGATAGGAAAAGATAATGAGAGGGGACATTTACTGATTGTTTTGGGGCTTTTTGGGGAATTGATGGGTTGCGGGTAAAAAGGGGAGATGATTTCTCCGGTGAAATTGGAACTTTGAAGAATTAGGTTTTCTTTACAGATGTAAATCTTGAAGCGGTAAAAGTAAACTCAAGAGGTAAAACAGTAAATGAATATCCTATTAGTAACGCTTGGCTTTAAAGGCTGCAAGAGCAATGGAATTCATACCAAAATAGTAACAATGTTTTTTTTAATTCACTTTATTATATTAGTCCCTATAATATTAAATTTTATAGTATTAATTAGTATAATATTAATTTATACAGTATTAACATATATTATATTATATAATATTTGATACAAACTATATTAGTCTGTAATATTTTATATTATATTTGATATATAACGTTATAATATATTATTTTTAAAAAAATTAAAAATAGATACAATTAAATTATTTTTATTGTAATTAATGTAGATAAAAAAAATATAATTATAAAATACAATTTTTAATAAGTACATTAATTTTTTTATTAAAAAATAAAAATATATAATGAAAAATACTTATATATTATTAAAAAAATCAGCATTTTTAAAGGCAAAATTGAATAAAAAATAAAAAAATCCAAACACCTTTTGACGAAGCATTTGAGCGAAAACAAATGAAAGAATTTATGAATTATAATATAATTTTTATAAAATAATCGTTAAGTTATACATTTAATATTATTAGTTTGAAGATTTGGTCACAGATTGGTAATGGTGGTAGAGCAATATTCAGTATTAATATGATATTTATCATATTACACAAATCTAAAGATTTGTTGTATATTATTTTATACTGTATATGCAGAATAATAAGACTTATAGGCTATGTTTGATTCACTGTATTGTATTAATATATATAATATTAACCTGTATAATATTAGCCTGTATAGTATTAGCCTGTACATTATTAGTCTATATTATATTATATAGTATTTAGTACAAAATTGTATTAGCATGTAATATGATATACTGTATTTGGTGCATAATGTAATAATATATTATTTTTAAAAAATTAAAAAAATAAATACAATTAAATTATTTTTATTGTTACTAATTTAGATAAAAAAATTATAATTATAAAATACAATTTTTAATACATACATCAATTTTTATTAAAAAATAAAGAAATTTAATGAGAAATGACTATATATTATTAGAAAAAATAGGCATTTCTGAAGTCAAAAATAAATGCAAAATGAAGAAATCTAAACAACAAATTTGACGAAATTTTTGAGTTATCAATTATAATATAGTTTTTGTATAGTAGCTATTAAGTTATATATAAAATGTTATAAGTTTGAAGATTTGATCACAGTGTGATAATGGTGGCAGCGGCAGTGTGGTGGTGGCGACAGCGATGGTGATAGCAGTGGTGGTGGGGGCAACGTCTATGGCGATGGTGAGGTGGTGGCGACGGTGTGGTGGTAGGCCAGTGCTGCTAGCAGCAGCAATGGTGATAACAGTAGTGGTGGCGACAGCGTGGGGGCAATGGTGGTGGCGGCAGCGATGGTGATGGCAGTGGCGATAATGGTAGTGGGGATGGCAACAAGATGGTGGTGGCGGTGGCGATGGCGGTGTAGTGGTTAATTGAAACCGTCAGTTTTTTCAGACTATAAATCGAAATCAAAATCAAAAACTGAAATATCACAAACTTACTAACCTAAATTGTAATTAGCGGTTTGATTTCGAATCAATTTTTGGTTAACCATTTTTTCGGTTAATTTTGCTCAGCTTTGCTGATAAGCGGACATAACACCATAAAAATGTATCGGACATAACAAAATCTAAAGACTGTAATATCTTCAATAAAATTGGCTCCAAAAAATACTACTTTTTCCTCTAACATTTCTAATGTCAACTTTGCCTCCGCAATGACAATTTTTTTTATAATCACAACATTTATTAACCTCTTAGTGGCAATTTTTTTTTAATTTTTTTATGTTTAATTATAATTTAAAATTTCAATTGATCCTCCTAAAAAATAATTTGAAAAAGGTGAAATTATTTGATTTTAAATTAATAACACCCTTTAATATAACCAATTTTATATATGACTTTATAATAAAATCAATGAAATAGGGATCAAATTTTCCAAAATTTGTATTAAAAGATAATCTAATTTGACCAATATCATGAATTTATAATCATGTTTAATAAGAATGATGTCAAATTTGCCACTGTTGAACTAATAATACCATCTAATGTGATAAATTTCATGAATTTAAAATCGAAATAATGGAAATGGAGGTTAATCTTACCAAATTTGCACTAGTAAAACCATTTAATGTAAACCTATTAAATTTTGAACCAATTTGCAAATTCAACTCATATGGCTCGTATCTAAATTCAGCTCAATCCATAAAAATTTATACATGACCCAAAAATATTTCAGGTTGAATTAAGGTCAAGCTATTTTAACCCAAAAAAGTTTGTTCACGAGTTGAGTCAAAGCCATAAACTATTTGTATTATTCTGAAAAGGTATTTTCTTTTTGTGTTTCCATGGTGTCCATAAAATATCTCCAACGAGAGGCATTTTTCCTCTTTTCAGCTTTTGCTTCCTCTTCACTTTCTGTTGAAAACCACACAAAACAAGATAAATGTGAATTTTTATTTCTTTCACTAGTTAAATAAACATTGCCTTATATTCATAAATGATTAAAAAATTAAATGAATCGACCCGTGACTTGATCTGTTTGGGTGAACCCGTAGATCAATCTATGTTTCTTCTAAATTGCATGTGATCTAACATGTACCAGATTTGTTTCATAAATATTCATGAGTTTAAAATCAAATTAATGAGAATGAATGTCAAATTTACCAAATTTGTACTAATAAATCCATCTATTATGACTAGTTTCATGAATTTATAGCCAAATTAATGGAAATGGCCATCAAATTTAACAAATCTTACTAATAATATCATCAAATTGTAGACACTAGGATTTAAGGGTATCCTAGTTCAGAAAATCCAATGATGAAACGCCTAACAAGAAAAAGCTAAAAGAGCTACTTTGAGGTTAGAATTTAGGATCAGAATAAAAAGCAAAAAGTAATAAAAAAATCCATTAAGCCACCATAGGTTTGTATAGACTTAGGAATAAGCTTCCACGAATCTATTTTTGTCCTCACAAACTTTCTTTCTGGGAAAAAAAAGGGCCACACATCTCGTCCTCCTAAAAAACCCTAAAATTACCCTAAAGGCAATTTTATAATTTTTGACAACTTTAAAGGTCTATAAAAATCCAACTTTTAAAAGAAAAAAAGGGTTTCTTCTTCTTCTTCCATAACCCTAAAAGACTAATTTTTAAAAATGAAATCACATTTTGATCTTTGATTTCTACACTTCGAGTGAGTTCTTCTAATAACCCTGTTAAATGGGTACACACCAAAGGATCCATTCATTAAAGAGACTCTCTTTCACTTCTAAACCAATTATATATGTATATAGGTATACTATTCTTGTATGATGCTTGTATTAATGTGTTCTTATGTTAGATGACGTGCAAAACATGTTTTGATTCATTTTTAACATTTCTAAAACCCACTATATGTGAGGGTTTGGAAAAAATAGTTTCATTCTTTTTAAATTTAGATCTTGTGTTTTTAATCTTGTTTTTGTGGTTTTGAGTCTAAAAAGTTTATTTTAAAATCTTGGGTAAACCCATCTCCAACCCCTCAAATTTGTCTAATAAGTTCATTTTAATACCTTAACTATGAGAATAAATTAATAGACACTTAAACTTTAACATTTTGATATTTTTAAACACAAATTTCGAATAAAATGCATCATGCCTGGCAGGTGAATGGACTCTCCCAAAATAATTGACACGTGCCGGTTTATTCATAAATCTCCAGTTAAAATAATTTTTGTATTCCTTTTAGCTTTTTCTTCTTCTCTATTCTGCCTAACACTCCTATTCTCAACTTCATTCTCTTCAATGGATACCAATTTCTTCTTCTCCTTCATCCCCGCCTCCGTTAGATCTCTTCTATAGCCACCTATTTTTTCTTTATCCCCTCCTCTGTCATTCTATTCCTCCGGGTGCTTCTCCCTCGCCAACTCACTCTTCCGAGAACTCTCCATTATAAGGGTTACAGTTGGGATTGCAATTGGGGTTAGACTCCATACAGGGGCTCATTTAACATATGATTTCTCGAGGCTTCTTCATGCCACAAAAGAAGAATACAAGTCCATGAAACCATACTTTGGAAAGGAGTAACCCGATAATTACTGGTGGTTTGTGAAAAGAATGGAAGGTGTTATTGGAATTATAATGGTAGTGTTCATGATAGTAGCATTTACACTTGCCACTCCTTGGTTCAAGTGCAACAAGCTCTACTCCAAGTGAAATTTTCTTAATTTCATTTCTTTACTCCAATTCAAATTTTCTTAATTTTATTTCTACATTTCAAGTCAACTTAACTTTACTCACTCCACTAGCTTGTGTTTAATTGTTCCTATTTTCTATTTGCTGTAGACATGGATGTATCTTCCAATGCCAATCATTCTTTATGCATATGATAAACTTTCTCCCTTTAATAGCTTATGTTTGGACTTTGGAATGATTTTCATAATTACGATTTGAATTGTTTTTTTTTATCTTGTTTAGCTGAATTGCATGGATTGATTGATGTTTGGTGGTTTGATTAAATGCCTGAATGAATTTTTACCCACCATTTGAAGAACAAAAGGAGATTTGGCAGAGACAGAGATAAAGATAGTTTCACCATTCATTATCAGGAGACTTGAACCTTCATGCGCTTTAATTGTTGTTTAAATGCCACGACATCATTTTATGTTTAAAAATATCAAAATTTGAAAGTTTAAGTATTTATTCGGTCATTCTTATAGTTTAGGTGTCAAATGAATTTAGTAGACAAGTTTGAAGGGCTAGAGATAGATTTACCCTAAAATCTTTTTAGGTTATTTTCAAATCTCATATAGTCAATCTATGAAGGTTTGGAAGTGGTTTTTGGTAAGATTCTCGTTTTTCAATTGAAAAACCCAAATTCGTCTGATCAAACAAAACTCTAGTTTGCATTATTTGAACTCTTCAAATTATTTTTATCAATCAACATTGATATTATCATATATCTTCACACAAGTTATAAGAGACTTTTAGTTAAACATTCATGACCACTAAATGACAAAAAAGTTAATGGTTTTGACTTTCTCATTCCATGTCTAGTTACCATGCGATACATCCTTTCACTACACTTATATCTTGTTTATGAATTCAATATAGACTTGTATTAATTCATCTATAAACCTATTATGGTTTTTATATTAATGTCTTTATTCCAAAAATGCTCTTGTGAATCTCACTAACCTTGCATTTTATTTGGGCCAAAGATTCATAGATAAAGATTATAGAAATACTATTAGATAAAATTCATGTTAACATCTAGGGCAGTAGTTCATCCTATACCTAATCACCTCGCTATGTATACTTCTTCATGGAGTAAAAGCATAGGAGTCAAAGTGTAGGACTTGCTACTTTAGATAACCTTGGTGATCTTAAGTCCAAGAATAGTTACATAACTAACATAATGAGATACTTCCCTAACATAGATGAGTCTCCATGTAAAGTCTTTTAAGGCAAGTCTCCAATGTACTTGTTCTTCTAACAAGCATCCATATGTTAACTTTGATCAATTCATGATCACAAATAATACGAACTATTGCTTGATTTAGTCAAGTAGTATAACATGTGCTAGTCTATCTAGACTAACAACATCCATTCTTGTTAATCTTATGACTACGATTAATTTAAGCACTAACATATGTACATATAATAGTTATCCCATATCATAAACTCTTCATAATTAACTTTATACTGTGTTTATAATCAAGGACTTTATTTTTTATTTTAAGTATAAACAAAAAAAATGTAATTAAACATAAGCATTAATAAATGAAGAAATTTCTTTATTATATGAAATGATATCATTTATACATAAAAATTACCCCTATCATACATAACCTCTAAGGCATATATCTACCAAATGTAGCACTTTAAATTTTACTATGAGAATTATCTATTACGTATAAATTCTAATTAGTGAGTGTTAGAGGAAAAAGGAATTTGAATTGATCTCAATTGAAGGAAAACAAAAGAAATGATGAATCGGTGATTATAATGTAAGACACCATGATTGGTGATATAAAAGAGTTTAATTAAATTAAGTTTGGATTAAATAAGTTAAACTTAGGAAATGGAAGATGAGGTGGCATGTAAGGAAATGCCACATCTTCTCATCTATGCAAACATAATATGGAAGTTAAAGAGAAAAGAAGAGGACTAGGTATTGATCTAATAATACTAAAAGAGAATTGGGTTTATTATGGAGTTTAACTCACAAAAATTTAAATTGAATAGATGAAACAAACATAAGGAACTGAAACAAGTATTAGGAAATGATGAAATCAAAATTAAGAAAGGAAGCAAAGATTGATTGTGATGCGACTTATACAGGCTAGAGTAGGCAGAATGCCAAGGAGATTGTTTTATCTAGATCGGTCCCACTTTTAAGGATGGCTAACTGAAGGTCTCCACCTTTCAAAGTTGGTCATTTCACAATGGTTAAGGAGTTCGACCCAATTCGTTGAGTCTTACACCTTCAAAAGGTATAAGACAACGGTTTGACGTACTCTTATCCTATTATTAGCAATCGACCCTGAGATGCATCTTTGGGTGTCACAAGATAGGTATAATAGAGTTGCCACCTGAAGCCCACTCGATATCTGGTTAGGTTCTCGAAAGCCTATTTTTAGGATCCAAGATCGGATGAGGCTCACTATAACTCATAAACTAGCCATTTCACAATAAAATGGGGTTAGGCCCAAATTATTGTTGATGGTCAGCCTATGAAGGCATCTAATGTGGCCTTAAAGAGGCAGGTATCATGGACTCGCCATCTAATAGAATGTTGAAAAATTAATCTCAACCTTTTGATGCCTAAATAGAGATTAACGTTTCATATATCACTCTTACTTTGCATCTCAGTTAGGTGTTATTTTATAATTAGGTTTTTTTATTATCAATCCACTACCTCCCTTCTCACATGATGCATTGCGAAAAGTAAATAAACACGTCAATCAAATAGTAAAAAAAGTAAATAAAGCAAGTAAATAAAGTAAATCCACTACTTAATTATTACAGAGGAAAATCATCCAAAGAAAACATAAAATAACTTATATAAAATGGGATATTTATTAGGTTTAGGAACATTGGTTTCTATATATATATTTACAAAAGGAAGATGAAGAGTCTTTGTAAATTTTAAGAAAATATGGGATGGGTGATCTTAATTTTGATGAAAATAAGAATATTCTTTCATTGTGTGATTTTGAGATGAAAATTGGACAATTATCCATTTTATTAATAGAAATATAAGTTGATTAAATATAAAATATTTAATGATTTTTTTATCGATTATTGTACCAAAATTCCCCTTTTTTACTAAATTATTACATCCAAATAAATGAAATACATCAAGAAATGAATAAAATACCAAAATTAATAAATAAACAAAACAACAAATAAAGTATAATAAAATAAGACAAAATAAAGTATAATTTAAATACAATATAAAAGGGATATAGAAGGAACCAATTGAAGGATGACCTCCAAGGCAAGATTACTCTTTAAAAAAAATCTAAGAATGCAAAAAATAATAACTCACAAGATACACAAATAAAACACATCAATTAGTACACTAAAGGAGATCAAACATCTAATAAACTAGTTAATTAAAAAGAATAATTACAAAAGACATGTTAGAATAAATAAATAAAAGAATATAAAATGCAAATCATATCAAACAAAAGCAAAAAAAATGAAGTTAAAATGTATTTAAATATTCAAAATGACTTATCCTAACAAAAAAAGGCATTAAAACTTGTTAAAAATAAGGCAAATGGGGCCATAGATGCCCTAAGGTAAGGATAGATGTCCAAACAAAGAAGAGAGACGGGATGAGAAGAAGAAACCGCGATGTCCCATCTATCGCATTAACAAATGGCCGTCTGTGATGCCTTCTTCTGGTCTGTCACTTAAACATATAAGCAAAAGGCCAAAATATAGCTCAAAACAAATAAAACAATTCTTAAATCCTAAACATGCAATTTTAAAACCTTGCCAAAACTATGAAAATGACAACAAAACACAACTTAAATACTCTAAAACAAATTAATCATGCAAATACAAGAAATAAATTAAATAACTTTATCAAGCATCAATGGAAGAACATGCTTAAAACATAATCTAACATGCCATTATACATGCCTAAACAATCACTAAATAATCATGGCATCACAGACATCATAAACATGCATTAAATAATATAACACAACATCACAAGAAAAAGATAAAGGCAATTAACTACATGATTATGTGATAAATCCTAAAGAGAGAAAGAAGCATGAGGCCTAGGATGTTACCCTCATGATTTTCAGTTTTAGAACTCTAGGAATAGCGATCTCTACTTCGATCCTCGATGTCTACATTTGGAAACCAAAGAAGATTTGTGTTTTTTTTTTGTATATGTGATTACATAGAGCCTTGGTCTCTAAGAATAGAGAATTGATTTCTCTTATTTAAGAAACCTACTTCTCTTTTTCCAAATGTTCAATCCCTTTAAAAACTCTAATTTTTTCCTTAAATACCTAGAGAAGATTTAGAGATCAACTTCAACACTAATTCCCCCCAAAAGGAAGATTTAATCCCCTAAAATTCAGAGTTGATCAGATCTTACAAAATCTAATCAAAATCTAAAAATCTTTAAAACTAAAAAACGTGGGAAATCTAGAAATAACCTTACAGATAGGTGTCCGTCATTAACAAATGGTCATCCCTTACATGATTCCCCAAAAATTACAAAAATACCCCTAATATGACCTAAATTGAAGAAGGAAGGCCACAAACAGCCGTCTCTTTATGACAGACGTCTATCTGTCATTGCCAATGGCCAAAATCAATGTTTTTTAAAGTTCTTTTCAAAATTCTTGGAAAATCAACTTTGAAAAACCCTAAAACCTTTATGAAAATATGGAGATCGAGGTTAAAGCTTCGAGATTCATGCTCTCTATCAAAATATATTGATTCCTCCTCATCGGATAACCTTGATCTAAGCTGTCTCGAGTCATAATGTCTACAGTTGCCCCCAATTTTGAGGAACCAGTGTAGAAGTGAGCTATAATTCAGAGTAAAAGTAAAAAAACACACATATATAAGGTAGTGAATCTCTAGTTGACTATTTTAAAACATGTACCATTTGAGATAGTGAGTCTTTGATCAGATAGTTATTGTCATCTTGTTGACGTGTTAACCCTCGTTTGATTGTCTATTTAGCGCTAGTTGTTGGCATGCAGAATTAAACAAGATTATTGATTGGTTGATGCCATCTGTTGGCATGTCTAACCTTGTTGTTGTGGTGGTTGTTGCCATCTATCGATATGACTAACCTTGTTATGGTTGTTAACACCATCTATCGGCATGTCTACCCCCTCTTGAATTAATATTCTTTTTGGAAAATTTTCTGGCAAATATGCATTTGTGGGAGTTACTGATAGTATATTTCTCATCTACAGATCTATCTTGATGACATTACAACATAATTCTTTTCTTCATCATTGGAAGTTAAAACAACCTTCTAAACTATCCCTCTTTTAGTGTGTTTTAGTTTTATACTATGATCTTGGTTTTAGCCATGTGGATCAATTATTGGTAAGGTGTCTCCTTTTGTCTCTAGCCATATGGATCAATCATTGGTGAAGTCTCTGATGGAGATTTAATTAAACCCTTAGTCTCACTAGACTACACATAGGATGAGTAGGGTATCATTCCAAAGGGAACAGGGTAAATTTTATATTAAAACCACAAAGAGTAGATGGATAGGTAGCGCATAGGATGAGTAGGGTATCGTTCCATCCGTCTCATGAACTCCAGTCCGAGTCATGAGCCACTTCACGGCTCGTGATCTTCCTCCTTAAATCTTCACCATTTCTTCACTTTACTTCACACTTACACCAACTTTAACCTAAAAACACACATAAATGCATAAACTAAACATAAATACACAAAATACACATAATATTACATACTTAAGCTACTTAAACATAAGAAAATACATATTAAAAAGTAGACATTTTACATGGCATCAGTCTCTCACTTTGTCTTCCACCATATGGGTCAATCACTGGTGAGGTTTCTCACTTTGTCTTTAGCCATATGGGTCAATTATTGGTGAAGTATTTTATTAGTTTAATAATTCCCTTGTCCAAGGGAGGGAAGAGTGGTTTCTAATCATCTCTCTTAAATCCTTCCAAAGTCAAAAAATATCTGCACTTATTTTTGCTATGTATCTCTTTTGATTTTAACCTATTCATGTGACTTTTTATGGCTTCACAAGCATTTTAGAGCTATGACTAAGGAAGAAGAATCATCACAGATTCCTATCCATTCGTCATTCACGAATACTTTATCCTTCTAATTTAGTTTAGTGTGGGTATCATCAACAAGTTTCTCCATTTCATAAGTAGATAATATGTCTACTATAGGTTATGTGAAGTGAAATTTTTCTGCCTCTTGAGAGGGTTTTGGTACCTATGAGAAAAGGTGTGGCATTAGTGCCTTGAATTTGGAAGAATTATTATTTTACTATGTTCATTTTTTTCAATAATTGTCAATTATGGTCAATTCATTTTTTTGTCATTTATCTTACTGTTTTATCTATTCCAATTATCTTGTTGTTATTTTTGTCATTTTGTCTTGTTGTTATTTTTGTCATGTATAATAATAAAGATAAAACATAAGAGTAATTGAAGATAGAAAAGGAACATATAAACACAAACCAAAAGTTTAGTTATATACATCAAAGTATCTAAAAGTTTCAAAACTCTCTGAATACAAAAATATGACAACTGTGAAGATCTAAGGCCTTTGCGATAATATGGTCCAAATAAAGGATGGAAGGCTGAAGGCTTAGGAGATCTTTGTGGTGCCATTGCCTATGGTAGTGCTGGTAGTTACTCCTGCTGCCGCAGGAACATAAACTCAAACCCAGGCAACGTTATAGACACTGGTTATAGGATTTATGCCATCACCTCGGCTAAGTGGTCTGAATTCTCCCTGAGCCCTAAAATTGCTCGTGAATGCTGCTTTAGATACCTCATGAGATCATCCCTCAAGTTCCTAATATATCTCCTCAGTTGCTCATCAATTTCCACCATAGCCTACCTGCCTTTAGGGACTTCCCCCTCAATGCGACCTGTCTATTCTTTAGTCTGGGTGATGAAATCATTAAAAACCTACAAAGTGGCATCAAATCTCTATTCAATTGCCACCAAGTCTTCCATGATACCCTATACATTAGTCTAGTGTTGAGTCTGCATAAACTACATTAAGGCTAAAATAGACTATAGGGTTTGATCTTGTCACTAAATTACTTACTGGATGGCTTGGATTGATGTCTTAATGGTAGCTAATCTCCCTAAAATATCATTTGATGGTGGCCCTATAGGAGCTAATGCTGGCTGAAATAGTGGTGGGGCAGTAGAAGTAGAGGCTCTTAAGTGGCCATATGGTGAGAATCTCCTAGACACCCTGGATGGTGATGGTCATGGCTTATTGGGCGATTATAGAGGTACTGAAGAAAGAGTTGACCTACCGAGAAGATCATTCAGATCGACCTGTATATCCATATTGAAGTTAGCATCTATATCTACCCCCTAGGGCTCATATGGCTTGTTCTGTTAAGGAGAATGATAAGGTTAAGCCGATGGTGTTGGAGGTGCATCTAGTGGCTGGTCCTAATTCTGATCCCCTATCAAATTTGGTATAATAGGATCCAATCTGTACCACTCTCTAGTCTCGGGGACTATCAGCAGCTTGTACTATCCTTTCTATCCCTAGATCAGCTCAACCATCTTCATGGTGATGGCTATTTACAAATCCACAAAGACATCCCCTTAAAGTTTCTGACCAAAAGTCCCCTCGTATGCCTTTAAGTCAAGTAGTAATCTGGTCACTACTACTTGATGTAGATTTGTAAGGTCAGTTGTGTGGCTACCCTGAGTAATGTAGAGATGATCTCATGGGTGTTGTCCATCCTTTTACCAGCATGTATGGCTTATAGACAGACTATATCGACTGCATTTACTGACCCAAGACTACCGGTGTGATAGAGATATAAGGTAGCAAAGACCTTATAAATACATATAAATGTCTTTGTGGCCAACATGGTGCTCTTAGCCATATCTGGGTGATCGATGGCTCCAGAAAGTGTTATCGCTGCCCAATGCTCCCTCATAACTCCTCTCTCTAGGGTCAGGACATCTAATCCAATAGGTAGTCCTATGTCCTTCATGAATTGGCATCGTGTGATACTGTACAGGACACCAAACATTCTAAATGTAATCACACCCTCCTCTATATTGAGTCTCTAGTAGCCTCTATACTGTAATGTCGCCAAAAACTCTCAAGTGATATCAAGATAAGTCTAAAAGGATAGAGCAAATAATACAGTACATCCTACGGTAGCCAACAATCCATCCACCTCATCTATCATACCCATAGTATGTATAAATTGTTGCGATATGAATATGCTAGCGTGATATTAGACTCTACACAAAGCTATATATCCCGAAGTAGTTGGAGCTGGTATAGCCTGTGCCTTAAGACATGGCATTTTATAAAAGTTTAAAAGTTAGTTTTTAGAATTGACTTGAGTCGCAAGTAACAATACAAATGAAATTCATATAAATTTTGCCAAAATTTTGGCAGCATACCGGCTCAAATTAATGTTAGCAACCTGCATCGAATATATGCATTAAATACCATAAAAAGTATTACAACATACTAAGCCTATCAATGGGTGTTCTACCAATCATGCACAACAATCAAGAAATAAGAAAATTATGATTATCTATAAAATTTTTAAAAAATTTTGGCAGATGCGATTGCCTCCTGCTCAGAAGGTACTTAAAAATAACAACACAGGTCTCAGTGGCCACCTAACAATTTATTTAAGAAAACATACTTTAATGCAATCTTAAGTAAGGCTCAACTATTTATGTCTATGGCAATTATCCTAAATCAATTCTAAACCAACAAACTAAATGCACACAAAAAGGATTACAAAATTGACAACATAGTAAACCTAACTAAAATGGCAGTGCCTGAGTTATTTAATCAAATTAAACTACATAACCAAACTAGACAAATGTATCAATTCGGGTTAAACTACAAATGTATCAATTCGGGTTAAACTACAAAGTTAAAGTAAACTAAGTGTCAAACTCATTAAACCAAGCATATGGGCAATAAACATGGCCAATGAAACACAAAAATTAACTAAACCAAAACAATCAAAATAAGCAATTCAATTTTTTTTATCCTTTCTCTTTTTTTTTGTACTGCTACTGCTAGTAAGCATAATTACTTCTACATTATTCTTCTCCCTTTTTTTTAACAAACACAAAAAAGCCTACTGTAACTAACTTTAAAAGGCAATATAGTTCTAGCATATACTATACAGATTAAATACAAAAATAACAAGTCAACAAAAAAGGCTAGAATTTATGAACAAACATCAATGAAACTAGTAATCAATCAAAAAAAGAAAAAGAATAAATCCCCAAAAAAGCATTAAAATGGAGAAAACTTACTTGAAATAGGTATTAGAAATGCTAAAAGAAAATGTAAATCAAGGACACCTCGAAGTGCGTGATGAACCTAGGAGCAATCCAGCATTGACGATTTGTAAAATGGTTAAGAAATAAGGGAGAAAAAGTTAAAAAAAAACTAAGAGGAAGAAGCTTGGAAATCGCAATAATGGCGGTTTGCATAGAAAGAAGAAGAAGAAGAAAGGCAGTTTTTCAAATTTTCAAGTGACAGATGGGCTGGCCATATGTTGCAAGCAAGCAATGGATGGCACTTACGTTTCTTCTGTCGCTTTTTTCCCTATTTTTTTATTTTTAAATTTCTTTTTCATTTTCTTTAATTTCCATTTTTCCTTATTTCGTTCTTTAACAATTTACATATTATACCCAAATTATCTAATATGCAAATTATTATTTATGTTACATACAATATTTTATTATTATTATTATTATTATTATTATTATTATTATTATTATTATTTTCTCTCTTATTTTCTTTTTTTTATGACAAAATACCCATTGAATTAAATACTCCTTGAATTTTTAAATTTCGAAAAACCCTTGCAGTGTCAGTGTGTTTCTTATATATCTTGCAAAATAAAGACAAAACAAATGCAAAAATATTTGTGCAATGCATGGGACATGCAAAAAGACTCATTAGCACAGTTGTGATGGACCCCGAACCTCATAGGCATTTAGTGTGTTCTCAATAACCCACTTTAAGGGCTCAAGATCGAATGAGGCTCGTTCAACTCATGAAAGCCAATTGCTTCACGATGAATAAGGTTTTATTAACACGCAATGCACTCGGGCCTTCAAAAGGCATGAGACAGCTTATCAACATAACCTTTTCCATTTACTAACAACAGACTTACGAAGCATCAGCTGAGCATCACAAGGCATAAATTTAGGAGTTGCCACCCAATAGAACATTGGGAAAGTGATTTTTCTGAATGCCTTGTGATATTGAAACTAGAGATAGTTCGGATCTCATCTCTACTTACATTATTTGGTTGATAACTTAGCATAAATGATTATTGATGATTCGTTAGAATGGACTCTTTTCTCATGCGTTGTAATGGATAGGGCAAGTACATAAATAACCACATTAGCATAAAAAAATGATAAAAATTTATACATAAATCATTGGCATTTAAGAATGTTGGTCCTAGCACATTTGAATCCTAAATTATAGCTATCTCATTTGATTTTACTGTCTTAGATAAATGTTTTTATACACACTATAAATAAATAGAAAAACAAACAAGTATAAATTAGGATATTGATTTATGTTCGAGAATATTGGTTCCTTCGTATATATTTATAAAATTCATTTTATAGTGATTTTTTGGAATAAAATAGGACATTGGTCCAACTTTATAATTAAAGACTCAATTAATTTAATAAAAGTCGTGTATATGACTTCCTCAATTTTCATATCGAAAATGCCCTTTTTTTACTACACTATTATAGATAGATAATAATTATACAGGCCAAAATATACAACTAATAAAATAAAATAAATTAACAAGCTGCGTTATCTAAACTTGATGGAATTGAATTAATTCCCTCTTGATAAATTTACGAGTTCATGCATCCAAAAATAGTAGAAATGATTGATTAGACAATAGCAAGGAAATAGATAAGAATTATGACACAAAGGAAACAAATGTGCAGACCATATGTACTACAACTAAATATAGTAAAAGTATAAAAATAAAAGGCTACAAAGAGTTGAAGGCAAAACAAAGGTAAAAAGACAGGTAAACTCAGATGGGAGTGATTCACGAACTCACTCATAGACTCAATGAGTCACGGTCTAACAAGGGATAGAGTCATAAGCTAACTGGGGGCGAGTTACACCCTTTTAATGGCTTACTGTTCGTCCTTGGGTGAGTCACGAACTTTTGTCCGTGAGCGAGTCATGGACTAGGTCTATAACTCACTCATGGACTAGGTCCGTGAGTCAGCCTAGAAGGCCCAGTAACACTAGAACGTCGCCATTAATGGGGCTTTAAGGTCTAAAACTCAAATCTAAGGCCACAAACCTATATAAAACACCTTTAAACTCAACTACAACAACATATAAAGATCAAAACTAAGTTAAAACACTTCAAACAACTTCAATTCCATAAATTAATCTAGTGAGAGAACTCAGGTTCTAAAGAGAGAAAGCAGCCATGGTGGGTTTAAAAACTCAACTCTTTCTATAAAATAAGCATTAATTCATGCATAATTTATAAAAACACACACAATCACACCATTTGTACAATCTTTGGCATCAATCATAAGAAAATTAATATCTATGCAAGCTATGCATAAAAAAAGCTTGAGAATAGAGCCTTGAAGCTCAAAAAAAAAATAAAAGAAAAACTGCATAAATTTCTTGAGTGGAAGCAACCTCTCATATTACCTTCAGTATGGCTATTATTCACAATTAATGAGAGTGCCTTTGTAAAAGCTATTATTCACAAGCTCTCATATTCTTATATTACCTTATGTTTTCCTTTTTACATGATCCTTCCTCCTTTTTAAAAGCTAAGTTTTTCTCCCTTTCTTTTAAAAAAAACAGAGCTTTTTCAAGCACCAAAACCACCCTTCTATTTTTTTCTCTCTCTTGTTTGTTAAAGAGGTGATTATTGCACCCTTAATCCCAAGAAAGAATCCCATCCTCCTTAATTGATCTAGATTGAGATCAAAGAAAAAAGGACATATATTTTGGTTGAAAATAATCCTCTGTTTTGCGAGATGAAAACCTAAAACTTTGCTGGAAGTGACGAGTCACAGACCTGGTCCGTGACTTTTAAGTCACAGACCATGACTCACGGACCAACTCGGTGGGACCCAAAAAATAGTTTGAATTGGGAAGTGATGAGTCATGGACCAGGGACCATGACTCACTTGGTAAGTCATGGACATTAGTCTATGACTTGCTAGCAAGTTGTAAAATAAAGCAGGGGAGTGATCGGGCTGATAGGCCTTTTTAGGGTTACCTGATGAGAAAAATTGCTCATCTAAAAGACCAACGAATTGAGAATGACGGACTTTTGGTGGTATTAAAATTATTTTTTTAAGCTTTTCTCGAAAACGTCCCGAGCCTGGCTTGTGCAGTTAAGTGGCCCAAGGCAGGCAAATGATGAGTATACCTTAATAGGGAACTCGAAAGTCATATTAGAAATGCATAAAGGCCTTGCGCATTTACGGTCCATATGCTCATAAGGTCAAAGAATATGCTTTATTTGGCTTTAAAGTAAGGACCTTGCCTTTTTTGGAATGCACGGCCTTACACAAGGGAGTGTACAGCTATGCACTCCAAAGAATATTGCCTTTTCAGGCAAGTTAGCCAACTTTTAAGGTGTACAACTGTGCAAACCAAAGGCACAACCGTACACTCAAAAAGGTGGTTGGCTTCCCTAAGAGGCAAATGGGTAGGTGGGCGACACTACTAGAGTGTACAACCATGTAAACTTATGGCACAGTCGTACACTCTTCCCTTATAAAAGCCCACTCTGATCCTTTTCTAGGGGTTGGCCCTTTTGATTGGGATATTGGTTTCAGTTAGAAAGAAACTTCCAAAAGAAACTTTTTAAGCTAAAAAGTGGACTTTTGGTACTTAGCCTTTGTCAATCTTTGGTTATTTTTCTAGGTATTTTCAATACCATGAAGAGTTTATGAATCCGACATCCGATAGTCTAAATTGGGTAAGTATACTGAAGGTAATATAAAAGGCCTCCCTTGGTACTTTTATAGCTATAATAGTTTTATCATTCTTCTCATATGTTAGTTTCTATTATGTGTTAATCTCTGTTAGATTTAGGTTATGAAACCCTGTAAAAAGGATATATTGTTATGTGATAGAAATTATTAGGTCATTTCCTTTAATTTTTATTTTGTCTATTTCTTTTAAAATTGTTTTTTTATCAAAATAAGACCCAATTTAAAAACTCATCTTTATGTTTAGCTTTTTTTCTTTTTGATCCTTTTTTGATCCTTTTTGGATCTACTGTTGATGAGGACTCTATCTTAAAAGGAAAGAAAACTTACCGTTACCAGGTTGATACGGTTGTGTATTATTTGATGTGTACCCGTGCATCAAATAATGCATGACCCAAAATGTGTTTTCTTGCTTTTTAAGGTAGATGAGCCGACCATGTGTCGTCAAATGCGCTCTTGTGCATTTTTTGACATATGATCTAGATCTTTACCTTTTTAACCCCCTTTTTACTTCAATTAAATTTACAAATGTTTTCTTTTCTTTTTCTATTATCATTATCATTTTTGTTGTTATTGTTATTGTTATTATGATTGCTCCCCGAGGAATAAAGTCTCTTGTGGATATGACCAGGAAAGCGCTCCAGGTAAGTCTACTATCCATTCTCTTTAATGTAAAAACATTTTTTTGACCGCACATGGAAAATGTCACTAAAAATATTTATAGTAAATAATTGGAGTATTTCATTAATAAAATCGGACCAATGTCCGCCTTTTTGCTTAGGAAATTCACATGGAAAACAAAAATCAGCTTTTAATAATGTAAATTATTTTTGTATATAATTAAATAATACAAGATGTTTCTTAAATAAAACTTGGACTGGTAGGTCCTTGTTTTTAAGATCTCGCACTGAAATGGTTCTTCAATAATCCACATGCGAGGACCAAAGTCCTAACCTAGAAAGGTCATAATGAATCGCCCGATTTATGGATGTTCCTATTGTTTTATTATATGCCCTGATTTACCACTTTCTTACGTGATTGGGTGCGCCTTTAATTTCTATATTTGCTCTATACTTGCATGAAAGAAAAGGGATAACACGATTAATTTGAAAGCCGCTATGTCATATTTGTCAAGGATAAAAATAAGAGTGGAATTTCAAATCCTTTTTGGGTTTTTGACCTCTCAAGGTTGGAACACTCTTCTTTTCTAATGTCTTATTGGGTGGCAACTCCTTATTATTCAGCCTTATGGTGCCCAACTAGACGCCTCTCGATCATCGGCTGCTAGTGATGAGATAGTGACACCTTGATATGCCATGTCACACCTTTCGAGGTTTATGATTATGGCAAGTTGAGTTGAGTCTCTCTCCTATCACGAAGCAATCGTCGGCCTGGATAGGGAACTTCAACCTAGTTTTGGCCCTAGAAGTGGGATCGAACTGCTCAATGTCAAAAGTTTCCTCACTTGAATTCGATGATCCCTTGGTTGCGGGGGTGAAATCAGGTGTCGGTGATTTGAAGAAAGGAGTAGCCCTAAGAGAGCTGCTCCGGCCCAATGGTGACTCCGTTGGGGACATTCGAGATTTCAGTCTGAAACCATTCTTGACTTATGTGACATAAAAGGCATTCGATTAAGAAATTTTATCTCTTTTCGAAACTGCATTAAAATCATGCTAAAGCCTTAGAATAAGTTAGGCATCCCAGTTTTCTAACCCCGGTGCATTCCTGAAGCACTCCCTTGTCATTCACTCAATCAAGGGTAGTGTTAAGGATAATCACCAACCCAAGTCTAGTACCTCATGGTATATTAAATGGTGACCCGATCGGTTGTTATGCTCGTGATGAGCTAGACCCATTGGCAGGGACCATGCTTGGGTATCCTAGTAATTGAGTACCTAGACCAATAACCCATCTAATGGCATAGAAATCTCCATTAGGACATCTGTAATAATTTTGAACTGCTTGTGATATGGATCCTTGTGTATTAGGCATACCCAGATAGATTTGAGTGTCCGCTTATCAAAGGCTGCCATACCCCAGTAAGCCCATTCTAATTTGTTTAGGTCGCTCGAATACGCACCGATCAACACCTTTTTGTATGCCTTTTGCGAGAGATGTTATGATACCATATTTTCTCTGTGCACCATATGTGTATTCACTAGGGTCCCCTGTTGACCCATGAATTAAGCCTACCTAAGAAAGAGGACTTTGACCACGTGTGTGGGAGAAATAAGGTAGAGAGAATCCTTGTATGTGGTTGTTGATGCTGCATCTCATGATCATGCATTCACATCCGCTCATGCATCACACTGACAACCCCGTTTTGACGGCCATAATAGAGCCGTCATTTCCCAGGTGGTTTTGGGGTTCGAACGATCATCTGGTTAAGAAATGGTTTGCAGAACAGACAGAGGAGTTGGTGTTAGGGCAGAGTTTAGAATTGGGGTCTGAGTCAGGATTAGACAGCCTTTTAAAAGGATTTTTGAATGGATTTTCAGAACAGTTAGAAGAGAAGTCATGGCCGAGCTCACTCCTCCAGTTGGTTCCTCCAGTTCCCTAGATGCTGAAAAAAGAATGGATGATCTTGAGAGAAAGATGATGTCGATGTTTGCCTATCTCATAGCTAGTGTAGCTTCCCTTACTGCTGCTCAGCCTATCACGGCAGATGCTACTCGAGTCAAATTGACCCCTAGCGAGGAGACTCCAGCAGCTCCTGTCGTGATTCCTCTACCCACAGCAGTTGTCTGGAATGCTACATCACAAGGGGCAGAAAAGGATGTCGGGCCTGAATGTGATTTCCTAACTAATGAGGAGGATGAATTACGAGCCCCTTAAATGCCGAAAAACCTCATACCTAAGGAGGAAAGTCCTGATGTGAAGAAGATGGAAGAAAAGTTAAAGGCTTTAACTAGGATGTTGTTTGTAGGAAAAGGAGTCAGTCTTGAGGATATCAACTTGGATAGAGAATATGCTTTACCTAGTCAATTTAAAATGCCCGACTTGGTGAAGTTTGATGGAACCTCTGATCCCTTGGCACATATAAAGCAGTATGTCCTATTTAGGAAAAGGACTACCCTTACTAAGAGGCAAAAGGTAGATCTCTTTAGCCTTAGCATAGTCAGCTCCGCTGTTGACTGGTATTATAGTTTGGACAGGAAGACAAAAAAGGATTGGGAGAGATTGATAAAGGAATTTTTTAGGCAGTATGATTGTAACACACGTATGGAAGTTACTCCGAAAAATTTGAAGTTGTTGCAATAGAAACCCGAAAAGTCCTTCCATGAGTACCTCACTCGATGGAGGAATAGAGTAATAGAGATGAAAAGAAAGCCTAACACACAGGATCAGATCCACCTATTTATTAGGAACACCAGTCCTTATCTGAAGGAAGGTCTCAAGATGAAAGGATTGAAGGATTGGGAATCTTTAAAGGACATAGCAATTGAAGCTGATGGGGAATATCTAGCAAAGAAGACTAGTGTTACGAGTTCAAATAATGGGGGATACAACAGTAATAAGATGGGTTTTGGAAACTCGGGATTTGGTAAGAGTACTAGTAACAGTAGCGGTAGTGGAGGAAACAGTGGAAAAAATGCCGAGGTATTGGCTATAAGAATCAATCAGCGTTGTTACTCTGAATTAGGCAAGTTGCTATCCTGGTGTCTTAGACGTTTGGTGAAGGAAGGCAAGTTGCAACCGATGCCATCTAAGCTTGCAAGAAGTTAGGACCAACCTAGACATAGATCTAATTGGTATGTGCCTTTCACCAACATACGAGACATAAGACCGATTATTGTAATACTTTGAGGGAT
The DNA here is from genome assembly GCA_037975025.1 of Excoecaria agallocha. NCBI lineage: Eukaryota > Viridiplantae > Streptophyta > Magnoliopsida > Malpighiales > Euphorbiaceae > Excoecaria > Excoecaria agallocha. The sequence goes on along the minus strand of CM075815.1, from coordinate 33,510,686 downwards.
CGTATCCAGGATTTGATTGATTCTTGATAGATTCCTGATCCAAAAAAGAGAGCTAAGAAGAAAGAAGCTTATAATGTTGTGCCACCATCGGTTTTCATGGTCGGATCTAAGTTGCCAAAATGGTATGTCTTAAGGGATTTATACGGGAATGAGTATTTAGCTGTCATGTACAAGGCTTAGAAAGGCAGCAAGGGTCCAGATGCAGGTGCAAAAAATTTAGTATAAATAGGGAAAATAGTACAGTTAGTAGACATCTGGGATGCAGACGGTGAGAAGGGTTCAGTTAAGGCTGAAGGGGAACCAGAAGACCTGTGGGAAACTGATAAAGATAAGAAGGAAGCAACAGATGGTAAGATGATTCAGGCAGTCACCAAAACTGGGAGAGTCATGCCAAAAGTCGAGAGACCGCAGGAAACTGCTGCTCCTACTAAGGAAAGAATCCCAGAGGATAATTTGGTCCTGAAGCAACTTAAGAAAACTCCTGCTCAAATTTCGATCTGGGACTTGCTTAGGTAGTTACCTTCCCACCACCAAAAATTGGTTAAGGCCTTATGTGAATCCATTGTTGCTACCACCATATCTCCTTCTGAGTTGCTAGAAATGGTGAAAGGGGATTCTGAAGAAAAGATTGTGTTCACTAATGTAGATCTCCCAATGGAAGGACGTGAGCACAACTACCCTTTATACATTAGGGCTGAGGTAAATGGCAAACACACTGCGTGCATAATCGTGAATGATGGTTCTTCTATCAACGTGTGTCCCTTTTCGATAATGGTGGCATATGATATTGATGAGACCATGCTCACTCAATCTCGACTTACCATAACGGCCTATGAAAACTTAAAAAGGCAGGTTGTTGGCACCTTTAGGGTAGTAGTGAAGATGGGGCTGATTGAGACTGAGGCAAAATTCGTAGTGCTACAGATACCTGCCAATTTCTCGTTGTTGTTAGGATGACCTTAGTTCCACAAGTTAGGAGGGGTTCCTTCCACCCTACACCAAATGGTCCGAGTCCCACATGAAGGAGGCATGGTTACTATTAAGGCAACAAAAGAGAATTCTGTTTCTGCATTAAGTATAGCCAATCAACCTTTTAACGGGTTCCATGTGGCTGGAATTAACATCGAAGGGGAAGAGACATACTCGATAAGCTCACAGGCCGTTAACATGATGAAGAAAATGAATTATTTACCAGGTGCTAGATTAGGGAAGATTTCTCAGGGTATTCTTATGCTTCTTGCTCCCATTGGTCATAAGGATAGGAAAGGCTTGGGTTATTGTAAGAACGACATCAAGAAATAATACGAGGTATAGTCGGGAAAGATTCCTCATTTACTTAAAAGCTTTGTACCTGCGTTCGAGGAATGCAAGTATTGTGGTGAAGTTGAACCCATAATAGTTCAGGGGAAGATTGTTCCCAGGTTTGAAATCTTTGACGATGTTTTTAACTGGTTAGTAGGAACCATCAAGCCTGTATTAGGCTTCTAGGATGAAGAGGTTATGACCAAGCTTACTGATTTGGATTTGGGTTGCCCCGAGGAGGTACTGACACCAGAGTCATTAACCACCAAGGTTAAAGGTAAAGAGAAGGTTGGAGGTGAAGATACAGTCCTTGAAAAGGAGGCGCCATCAGAGAAAGGAGAGGCATTTGCTTCTACATTGGCCATCTCCTAATTGGAAGATGATTCATTTGCTAATGTAATTTATGTTCCTAAGTTGTTTTATAATGATGTACACTTTCCAGCTCAAGTTAATAAGATTAATAACTTTGCTTATTTGTGCGATGTCTCATCGAATTGCATTATGCATGATCATAATCATAACTCATTCATATTTGACATTAATTTAACAAACACTACTTTATTTAATCTCGAAACGTGTGATGACCCTAAAGAGATCTTGATTGCATCCGATATAACTCATGAAGAGAGAATAAAATTCGAGAGAATATTGAAAAAATATGAAAAGGTGTTTGCCTGGACCTATAAAGATATGCATGGGATTGACAAAAATGTTGTAGAACATGCCATCCCGACATATCCGAAGAGTAAGCCAGTAAACCAGAAGCTTCAAAGACTTAGGCCAGAATGGGTAGAAAAGGTGAAAGAAGAAGTGAAAAGGTAGATTGAAGCAAAATTCCTAGTCAAAGTTCGGTATCCTACCTAGCTAGCCAATATTGTCCCTATTGCTAAGAAGGATGGAAAAGTGCGAATGTGTGTGGATTACCCAGATCTGAATAAAGCTTGCCCGAAGGACGATTTCCCACTCCCCCATATAGATCTGCTGGTCGATAGTGCGGCGAAATGCATGATGTATAGTTTTGTTGATGGATATGTAGGGTGTAATAAGATCCTAAATAAAATGGTGGATAGGATAAAGACCGTTTTCATCATTGAATGGGGAACCTACGCATACAAAGTCATGTCGTTTGCATTGAAAGATGTGGGGGCCACCTACCAACGAATGGCTACCAAGATTCTTGGTGATTTGATACACAAGGAAGTCGAGGTATACATCAATGATATGATGATCAAGTCAGCTACAAGGGAAGGACATTTTGAGGCCTTGGAAAAGTTTTTCCAATGAATCGACAAATACAACCTTCGCCTTAACCCAAAGAAGTGTGTTTGGAGTGACCTCTGGCAAGCTGCTAGGGCATGTTGTTAGTCAAAAAGGGATAGAGGTGGACCCAGATAAGGTGAAAGCCATTCAAAAGATGCTGATACCAAAGAAGGAAAAGGAGATCCGAGGGTTCTTGGGGTGAATTCAGTACATCAGTCGATTTATCGCCAGCCTCACTTCTATATGTGAGCCAATTTTCAAGCTTTTAAGAAAGGATCAGCCGGACAAGTGGAACGATAACTATCAAAAGGCCTTTGATACCATCAAGCAGTGCTTGCTGCACCCTCTGGCCCTTCAGCCTCCTAGGCCATCGAAGCCTTTAATCTTGTACATCACAGTGGAATGAAGTTCAGTAGGGGCTATGCTATCTCAAAAAGATGATGCCAAAGTTGAATTCATTGTGTACTACCTCAGCAGGAAATTCCTGCCATATAAAACCAAGTATACAAACATAGGAAATATTTTTTTGGCAATAATATGGGCCTCAAAGAAGCTAAGGCATTATTTTCACTCCTATAAGATCCAAGCAATGGCTAAGCACAACCCGCTTAGATATCTCCGGTCAGCACCATCCTTGCTCAGAAAAATGGGAAGATGGCTATTGCTCTTGCAAGAGTTCGAGGTAGAATATGTAACTAGGAAGACGATCAAAGGAAGGGCAGTTGCAGAATTCCTGGCCGATTACCCATTAGAAGGAGATCGAGTTGAGTATGAATTTCCAGACGAAGGTGTAGGTGCCATTATAGTTCAAGGTTGGCAAATGTATTTCGACGAGGCTACCAATAATAAAAGAGCTGGAGTAAGGGTCATCCTCATCACACCTGATGGCAAGAAACTTTCTTTAGCCAAGAAATTGTGATTTAAGGTAACCAATAATGAAGTAGAATACGATGCTTGTCTACACGGAATTAAAGCCTTGATAACGTTGGGGGCCATAACAGTTGAGGTTTTTAGGGACTCATCCTTGGTGATTCATCAAGCGAGAGGCAAATGGTCTATTAAAGAGGAGAGACTGGTACCCTAAGTAGAATACCTAAGAAGACTGAGTAGAAAATTTGAGACCTGCACCTTCCAATATATGCCTCGAGATGAGAACTAGTTAGCAAATGCCCTAGCGACCTTGGTGTCTATATGGGACAATCCTGAAGGGGTGATCATGAGACCTGTGATAGTCACAAGCTCAACCAGGCCCTACTTCGAAGGAGAAAACCTTATTAGCTTAGATGGATCCAATGGAAAGCCCTCGTATTATGATGTTCGAAACTAATTGGAAACTTCTAAGTTCCTCCAGGAAACGAGGAAAAAAGACCAGAGGATAATCAAAAAGTTGTCTAGTCACATCAGTATAGATGGGGTCCTGTATAAAAGACAAGCTGACAGCATTCAACTAAGATGTCTAGATGATAAGGAGGCGAAGAAAGTCATGGAAGAAATGCATGTAGGGGTATGTGGGGCCTACATGAATAGCCTGACATTGGCCAGGAAGATCATACGACAGGGATTTTTCTAGTTAACTATGGATGCTGACTGCTCCAAGTATGTGAAGATGTGTCACCAATGCCAATAGTATGCTGATTTAAGTCACCTACCTATCTCGAAGTTATGCAACCTTTCCTCAACCTGGCCTTTCTCAGCTTGGGGCATAGAAATTATTAGGGAAATTTATTCGACGGCTTCCAACAGTCATAGTTACATAGTTTTCGCCATCGACTAATTCACAAAGTGGGTAGAAGACAAATCCTTCAAAAGATTGGGAGCACGAGAAATCGCCCGGTTCATCGAGCAAAATCTGGTATGCAGATATGGGGTGCCTCACCACATAATGTTAGATAATGGGGTCCAATTTCAAGTAAAGACTAGGCATATACTTCAGAAGTACATAATCCGACACCACAAATCATCTCTCTATTGCCCACAAGTAAACAGAGCGGTTAAAGTTGCAAACAAGAACTTAAAGAAGATTTTATCTAAGACTATGTAAAAATATAAAGATTGGGTTGAGAAGTTATCATTTGCACTCTAGGGGTATAGAACCACCGTTAGAACTTCCACGAGAGCCACTCCCTTTTCCCTCGCGTATGGCTTAGAGGCAATGTTACCGATGGAGATTAAGCTGCAATCAATAAGGGTCATCTTAGAAGCTAAGCTATCAGAGACAGAATGGGACGAACACAACATGATGTAGTTGAACTTGTTAGATGAGAATCAGATGAGAACTTACTATAATAATCAACTGTATCAGAAAAGGTTAGCTTGATCATTTGGGAGGAAGGTCAAAGGTCATCATTTGAAGGAAGGAGACTTAGTGTTTAAATAGAAGAGGCCTGGCTTACCTGATTATAGAGGAAAGTTCAGACCAAATTGGGAAGGCCCCTTTGTTCTAAAAAAGTTGCTTTCTAAAGGAGCTGCCATTCTTAATGATAATGAAGAGAATGAGTTTAGGGAGTTGGTTAATATTAACAGGCTAAAGAGGTTCCAAGGCTAAAAAAAGAAAAAAAATAGCCTACAGGTCAAAAATGGAAAAAGGCGGCCTTGCTAAAATAGGGCACCATGCTAAGGTGAAAACCAAAAAAAAGGCGCTTTAGGCAAAAATTAAGGGTTAAGAGAAAATAGCCAATTAAGAAAACCCATGAGAGCTAATTGGTGATAGTAGTTGGATGTATTCAAGATGCATTTACCCGAGATTTAATAAAATATGTGCTTTGTATTAATTGTCGCGTCGTGATTGTCATCATTTCGATAATGTGATCATATGAGCACGCATTAATAATCTAAGTTATGCACTACAATTGGCATGAAAAAAGATGTTTTTATTTATTCACATATGCAGATGGCAACAGCAGCAACACAAAATGTATGACAAAGTAAGCCCCCTCACTGAAACAAACATAACTCACACACTAAACGCCACACAAGCATGCAAGCAAGGAAAAAGTAAGCAAAGGTACTGTTCAAGCAGACGATGCTACAATATATTATAGGCCAAAATAAAAAGAGATGAGACAACAACAACCAAAATAGGGGCTCTCCAACTATTGCAACCCTCACTAGGGTCTAGCATGCCCAGGACGTCTCAGTAAGAAGGCTCGGGTGTCTAGCACCTCCATAACCTATGAACAGTATTCCACACTGGTCTCGAAGTCACAGGTATTCACTGGTGGGATATTGGTCCTCACGGGTAAATGCCTCCAAAGGTATTTATATCCGGTTACAAAGGCGTCAGTTAAATCCCCTCCTCCAAAGTTTAGCTGCGCTCGCACCACTTCTTGTCGAATACCAAATTGGTGGGTACAATGAGTTGTGATACATAAGGTCACCCGATGGAAACCACAGAGAGGAATATATCCAAAACTCTCATCACAAGTCATATACTCTACCAGGATCTATGGACACATGCATTTAGCCATAGAACTCAGCCACATAATACCTTCTTCCACAGAGGTAATCCAGTACTAGCGTATGCGAGCTCCAAAGAGGGCATGCGCGCTCCAAAGAACCTCAAAAATTATGCATCAATGGTACGAGGAGAAGGTTCAGCCAGCATCCTGAGTTTTTCTTACAGCCAGATCTAAGAAAAAAATGAAAAAAAATGATGATGAATAAAAAATATATATGATGATAAAAAAGGGAAAAGAAAAGAAGAAGGAAAAGAAAAGATAAGCATAAAAGTCATTGGGACGGTTTGGCATCCGTTTCAGGCAAAAATTAGGCATAGGATCACGTGAAAATCTGTAAAAAAATGTGTGTCCCATAAAGAAAAGCTAGTGTGAAAACCCACAAGGGGAGCGCTATCTTCAAATAATGACTACAGATACCTAAAGGAGTAAGGGACTGCTAGTGAGTAGTATAGTAGGATCAGCATGAACAATGTCTAGTCCGAGTAAGGTCTCTACCAGGATCAAAAAGAATGGAGTAAGCCCCTCGTGGATTTCATTTACAATATCGAATTGCTGAAAATCTCTAAAAGTACCTCCTCTACTAGTAATGCAGTGGTAATGAGCCAGGCACATGAAAAGGGTAGCGCCCACGGCATAAGTCTCATTCCCATTAAAATAGTATAGATAGTCGAATAGGAAGTCAAGTGAAATTGGTCCTAAAGGTTTAATGAAGGCCCTAACGTCAGAAGGACAAATACCTAAGGCTCGAACAGCCTCACAGGGATAATTAGGAACACAATTTGGCACACATGGGAGAGTCTCTGGTGTAAAAGGGATGCCAAGGATGGCAACGAACTCTTCATGTCATGGGCATATCTCCATATTGTTGAAATGAAAGACATGAAACCAAGGATCCCAGTAACTGGTCGAAGCCACTAGCAAATATTCATCCAACTCTACCCTGCATAGAAACTTCAAGTTAGAATAAGGTGATAGAATGGGATTGTCCCAAGTTGAATAGTTCTCAAGCAGTAAGGCAAGGCATTTGATGAAAGGAGTCATTTTTTGCAAAAATAAAAGATACAAAGTTACACGGGATAAAAGTAAAAGTTCACAAATGCAAGGGAATAGGTAAAAGGGGGAATCACTAAAAGTGGAAAACATGGACAGCTAAAAATCCAAAAGGGTTACTTATAAGTTGATTTGTACGACCGTACACTCAGAGTGCACGCTCGTACACAAGGCCTAGTTACCACCTGTTGAAAATGAATAGTAAAAATCATTTTGCATGGCATACACCTCATCCTGCATAGTTTCCATCTCAAGCATGCACACTTCCAACATGAATTTTGCAGGAACTTATCCTTAATTCACAAAATCAAGATGGCTCACATTCCAAAGGAAATAAACCTTATCAAATCCTTCATGTGAAAAAAAACGTACCCAGAACATGCGCAAAGGTGTAAGCAAAGGAAAAGAAAAAAAAAGAAAAAAAAAGGGGGTTTGTATCAATATTTTATCTAGTGTTAACTATGACTCAAATGTACAAAAAAGATAATAGCAAAAGATGTTTAAATAAGTTGTAAAAAGACAATGAGTATGTATATATGTGTGGGTTCATTTAATTAAGTCGGTATATTATATTTTATGTTTTTAAAATTACCACTTAAGGAAAATTTTTGTTTTTTTTGGGGTTATTTTGCATTAATTTGGGTCAAAAATCATGCAAAAATGCTATTCACGTAAGCATTTTGCATGCATGGGAACGTTTCATATTCAAAGGAATTTCAAAATTGGATTTTTTGGAGTGCACACCCTTGCACCGCCAGTGTATGCCTTTGTCTTGAATGGTACATCCGTACATAGCTAAGTCACACTCGTACACTCCTTAAATGCAATAAATCGATGATTTTTCCTTTTCTTCTTCTTTTTCTTTCTTTCTTCTTTTTTCTTCTCTCTGACGATTCCAAATAGTATCCCTCAATTTTTTTTTTGCCATTTTTTCACCAAAGAAGCATTATTTTGTGATTCTAATCCACTGCATCGGTCGGGCTTCTCACTATACATATTTAGGGTCCTATTTTACGAATTTTCGTCAAGGTTCTCTTGTTCTTCAGAAAGTTATGTAACTATCCCCTCCATCCTTGCTTTCATGGTTCAAATAGGTATGAAATTCTGTATTTTTGCTGATATAGACTATTGTAAGTATATATGATGTGTTGTTGGTGTTTATTTTCAGTTTCATTTTGGAAAAAAATTGAGAAAATTTGCAAAGTTATGTTAGTGCAACTTAGTGATTTCATGAGTGTGGGAATATTTGCTTGATTCATATGGCATTACCTTTGCTTGGTAGAAAATGGTAGGCTGTATGCACACACTATAAAAAAAAACAAATGAATGATGAAGCATATACATACAATGACAACACACAGATGTAGTGGGTAGTGCAAGCTAGTATGCGATAATCATTTTTTATGTCATTCTTTATTTATTTGTTTAGCTTAGAGTGTAAACTCTGTAAGTAGTAATGGTATATGTTAGTCATTTTCATGGCAATTGCATGTTGGAGATAACGACATGTGAATATGATTCATAAGTGGCGATGAGAAAAGAAAAGGGGTATAGACGTGAGTTATTAAGAATGTGCATGTTAATAACAATAAGAACATATGCAAGATTTATATATGATTTGTATATCAATATGAATACGTGCGAATGATGATTTTTCCTTAATATATAGCTCGCTTGGGTCAGTGTATACATATTATTTTTATGGGTGCTTTTTGCATGATTGCTAGACACTCGATGGCAGGTTAGGAGAAATAAAAGGTTGCTTAGCCAATATAGCTCTGTGATTGAGTTTTGTGTAGGATTGGGCCTAGTTTTTCTAAGCCATTATGCTGTCAAAATTCAGGCACGAGTTGTTGTAATGCTTAACCAGTCTCTTTTGATGAATGCAAGGTGAACTAACTATGTGATTTTGAATTATGTAGGAATGGATCCCAGTATCCGATATGGATGACATCGGAGTAGGGCAACCTGTATCGCACTTTAGGGAGGACTCATATATTGCCCAATCGATTCATGTCGAGGCATCTATTGACATAATTGGGGCTGATAGATAAGGCTAATGCCCTGATAGCCCAGGCTGAGTGGACACATTTTTATGAGGGGGCATACAGGACATACCCAGAGCTGACCAGACAATTTTTTGCTACATTTTGGTATTTGGGAAACCAGAGGTCAGATGATGAGGAGGGGGTCATTACCTATCGTATCCACAATTAGATAGTGTCAATGACTCGCAGACGCTTTGCACAGATCTTAGGTTTGCCTATGGGCGAGGGAGTAGTGAGACCCAAGAGATCCGCCTTGGTAGAGATATGGGCAGAGATTGCATGGTTGGGGGTCCTATACGTGAGGAGGATAGCAAAATCTACACTTTTGAGATCGCAGTTGTTGTGCTACCTACACAGGGTTCTTTCTTGTTCATATCTGGGTAGGCTGGGCAGTCTTGGTTCCTTTGTGGTGGCAGAGATATACGGATTATAGGGCGTGGTGGTAGGTAGGCCAATAGATCTGAGCCACGTTATTTTGGAGCATATCCGCAATACCCAGTGCCACCCGGGTGAGGCCACATCTATCAGGGATTTGGTCACTAGGTTATTATTAGTAGAGGGGATGCCTGAGGCATAAATGGGATCATTTATAGGAGAGGGTATATACTTAGACAAGGAGACTACATACGACATGCACCTGGCTAGGGAGGATGATGCTACTATAGATGGGATCAAGCTGATGACCCTTAAAGAGATGGATGCTGCTCACTAGCCAGACAGGTTGAGATGAGGTCACAGACTACCGATGCCTTCACCTTAGCAGGAGCTGGATGATGATCAGTGAATGGAGGACATCTTGGGATCAAGGTTTAGGGAGGAAGACGAGATCCCTTTCACATATTACTTTGCAGAAGAGGTTCAATAGGAGACAGTTGTACCTCCACCTCCACAGGATTTTCCTACCTTCCACTAGGATTTACCTCCTAGGGCTTATGTGATGGAATATGACATGGTATGATAATCATGATAGCACAGCAAAAAAAACAAAAATTTTTATCATACATACCATACATATCCAAAACTAGGAACGAAAACATGCAATTTTAGGTTGTAGAACTTACAAGTTAAGATGCCTTTTAGATATTGATTTCGGTGATGGCCAGCAACTAAGATGACTTTGTTCGCCTTAGATCTCGATCACCAATGCCACGGAATAGCCTTTTACGCCACTCCCTCTATTCTCACACACACAATTGTACCGTCGGCTTAAAACCGAGATTGCTAGCTCTCTTTTAAGTATTGTGTAATGGCTATAGTTTGAAGCTACAAAATTTGATTTTGTACTTCTTTAGATTGCTATTTCTATCCAATAACACAAGAGAATAAGGAACAATCCTTTCTCCTTGTGAAAAATTGGCTAAAAGAAAACTTGAGAGAGAGAGGAAGAGTTCACGCAAAACCTAGAATGAAAGCCTAGGGTTTCACGTTTTTCCCACTATAATTATATATCTTCTCTTTCCTTTAAGTGATGGATCTCAAATATACTATCTTAAGATAATTAATATTAGCTAAAGATAATTAATATTTGCATTTATCACTTAATTAAAATAAGTAATATTTATTGATAAAAACTCTTTCAATTTATCCAAGATAAAATCAAAAGTCATTTAATCAAATTATATTACTTAATTTAGGATAAAAGATAAGACATTTAAATCTAATAAATCACTTAAATAAAAACTATACATGTGCCGAAATTCCTTGTGATTTCTCTTAGGAATTTCGGCCACATCAAATTATATTTAGATGATTTAATTAGATAAATATGTCTTTAGGCTTTAATACTCAATTAATTAAATTAATACATGACATTTAATTAATTGAAATTAAACCTTGTGGGCTGAATTTCTCTCTCTCATGGACCAAAGCCCAATAGCAATTTTATAACCCATTATATACATTAATTTGACTTTAATTAAAAGCCCAAATTAATGCCCAATACTTAATTTAAGTATTTTAAGCCCAATGCTTTGTGTGCAATCCTATAGGTCCATTTAATGTTGGCAATGAATTAATAAATTAATTCAAAGGCTATATATATTCTCTAGCAAGATATTATAGCAATCCAAATTAAATGAAAATGCATATGACATTTGGTGACCTAATGCAATTATGCATAGTCCCTTACCCTTAAATATCAGAATTAATATAAGGCATGGAACTAGTCATCCTTATATATATTAATTCCTTTCTTGATATTCCAGTGACACTGAACTCTCAGATAAATAATGATTACTCATTATTCCATCTCGGTATGGCCATACACTTCTCAGTTCACTGATCAAGTGGCCGGTGATATTTTCTCTCTTATCGAGAGGGGTAATCCCTTCACTTCTCTCATGCTCTCTAACATGAATCAATGCATACCCAATCATACCCGTACTTGTCACTCTGTTACGAGCACGTTAGGTGTATGTCAAAGTACACAGTAATTCATAAAGAGTTTCATAGAGATTTCAGGTCTAAGAACTCCGATACAAAACTTGCATATGAGAAACACTTATGACTTGTACCATGTAGTGTTCTCATGAGCGGATCGAATCCAGATACCATGTTCTTTAACATGTATCTATGATCTCTGATTGACACTCTTATCCTAATGATCCGTAAGACAGAACTCATAATATCAGAGAGAGCATACTAGTCTTAATTCATTTGTTATTCCCATAACAATGACTGACTAGGGATATTTAGAATCAAGTCCCATTTGTTTCAAGGTCTTACAATCCATGTGCCTCACACATGATAACTTAAACCGAAACGACATTCTTGGATAGTTTTATCAATTGACATGCACGGGAATACAAAAGATAAAACAAATGCCTCATTTTATTAACTAAGTGTTTTATTACAATGTATTGGGGCTAGGGCTTACACTAACATTATGGTCACCCTGGTGCATCCTCATCCTTAGCACCACCTCCACCTCAGTGGGCTACCCTATGAGATGCTATTTTACAGGGTATAAAGGCTTTGATTGTGGCACAGATTGCCATGGTTATGGACATACAGGTGATATGCCAAGAGCAGAATAAGCAAAATGAGGCCTACCTAAAGAGGTTTAATGATTTTGATGCCTTGCAGTGACGGTTTATAGTCGATCTGGACAAGACAAAGATAGGGGTCCAAAATGTGGACAAGAGTGTGCAGAAGGCCACAAATGGCCTAGAGACTGCCTTCTTGACTGACAAGGATGTTATTAAGGGAGCTAGAGATGAGCTTGAGAAAAAAATTGACAAGCTGGACTCCGACCATAGGGCTCATGTGATCGGTATAGATGGGACGATTGTAGGCCGCATTGTTGCACATACAGATGAATTGGCTAGCATCAGGGGAGATGTAGACCGTCTTGCAGGATACCTCAATGAATTCTTGCATCTTATTGTAGCTTAGCCACTGGGACCCACACAGCTAGGACCTTCGTCAGTGCAGGCATCGAGTCCATCATTTTATAGGTACCGTTCTAGATCCCGTTCTCCACTAGAGGGCCTCACGGATTATGGTCTACACTAAGTTCTCGAGGGTTCAGGGAGCTTATTATGACGTCCAGTATCCAGATATTTTAACTTATTGGGTGTAAGGTGTTACATAGGTTGACTAAATTTAGGCATTCTAAATGAATATGAACTATCTAGGTGATCATATGCCTACTACATAGGTTGAGGGAACTGTTTGAAGCCTGGTAGAAAAGGAATAGAGGCTACAGTTGTCCTTCTTTCAGCCATACTTTTTTGGCTTCTTCTAGATTGACGAAAATCCTCAAATGGGATGGCCATTGGTGGAATCTGTATGGGACCAAGAACAGACCAACATGGATAGTTAATTGACATTCTATCAATTTGGCTAATAGCACCTAAAATAACTTTGGATGCCAATCGAATCTCGCCTCCCTCAATTGAAGATGATGACAATGCCAAATGTATGGTAAATAAGTTCAGCACCATCAACTTACATGCGTTTAATTGAAATAGTCAATATAAATAAATATATTAATTAAATATATTAACTAATCAAGCCAAAATGTAATATATCAATCATACCGATGATCCTATTACTACTCTAATAGGGGTTATCCATCGTTTTGTTCTCAATATATACCACTGCATGTATTGCAACCTTATACGCAATGGTGATGTGAGAAAATGAGTATCGATAATCCGAAGCAGTTGATTATTCCACTCATTAACAAAATTAGAAAAAATAATTTTCCAATTTTTATCATAATTCCTTTTCAAATCGATTGAATGTACTATAGCATCGATCAATGGGAGCCTCGAAATGGGCTAGTCCATTCCAAATTGCCCGAAACAACGATTCGATTGGTACCACTTAATGATGTGAAAACATACTAAAGACACAATTGATCTTCAAATGCAATGTCCATTCATACAAAAAGAAGGAAAAAGATGCATCACCCTTTCATATGGCTACCAATGAATCTAATTAAAAGTAGAAATATCATGAGAAATGTAGTAACAATGTTTTTATTTTTTAAAATGCAATAAAATTAATAATTAACTCATCATCACGCTAAGTGTCTAAAATAACTCGGTACACATGTACATCTTTGCTATTATTATTATTATTATTATTATTATTATTATTATTATTATTCAAATTTATAGGAGATCGCCACCTATTATCAATTAATTCATAATGTCAATAAATATCTCAATTTTTCAATATCAACACTTATAAAAAAATACATATATATAATGATAAATAAATAAATAATTACCTATATTTATACGGCATAGTCTGGTCGAGCACATATCTTGTATAAAAAAAGGTCAGAATTGAGGAAACCTTTCTCATGCCCACATTTGTAATAATAGTAGATAACCACCAACCCCATGAGCACTTGGACATGTAGCATAAAAAAACTCCCTATGTAGCCAAGTTAAGCAAACTGACCCCCAACTGTAACTCCCAGCTTCTTCTAAATTCTCCAGAAAGGAAAGCCACATCAAATGGAGATAATTTTTTGCTTGTGATGGATACAACAATCTATTGATACAACGCAATATCCATGCACGGGTGAAGCATCGGATTTGGTACTCAGTAGCATCGATTGCCAAAGAATCAAAAGTTATTGGTAACCATGTCATTCTAATTGAATGTCATTTGATAACATTTTCAAGTGGCATTTGTCCTAAAAGTTGCTAGCAGAGAATTCTCCAATTATATTGCATAAGACCAATTATCGCACGCCTTTCGATTGGTAAACCAGTCAGTATCTCAATATCTTGCAGCATGATGGTCGTTTCACCAACTGCGAGGTTAAAAGTGTGTCTCCAATCTCCATCTCTCTAAAAGTATAGTCACCAAATTCACATCAACATGCATTACACCAATTTGAGATACTCTGTAAAATCCAGCCAACCTCAAATATGGTATAATCCTTTGATCAATATTTACATAGTGAATCTACACGTTGGCTCTTTGAGTAAATAATACGTTATGTGAACCTGACAAATAGAAAAAAAAGTCATATAAATGTATGTGAATTATATTATTGCATATGAAAAGCTGCACATAAATAAATATATATTAATTAATTAGTTAAAATATATTTACATTATTGCACCACACTGCATCTGTTTGGTGTTTTTCTTTATGAGTCAGAAGATCTTTTACGCATGGTCCTGGATTTATGTATTGCTGATTCTGAAAATAATTTATTTTTAAAATGACCTACATTTAAATATGATAAAAATAATAAATTAATAAAGTCTCATTATATAATATATAATACCTATTAAATATTCATATAATTATTATATCTGTAAAATACTTAACCGCATAAAATATTAGAATATAATTTCACATACAAAAAATTAATATACATTTTTAAAAATAAAATTCTAATAAAATAAATTGTAATTGAAAAATTGTAACAAAAAAAATCTAACAATATAAACAAAATAAACTATTTTAATTGTATATCAATTAAATTAATGATAACGAATTACATGCAATTTTCACTTTGCAAAATTTACTATATCTATATATATTATTCATATTATTTTCTATAAATATTTTACATCAATAACAAAAATTCTATGTTTACATAAAAAAATTAAATATTTACAATTAACAACATACCTTAATATTTTTATAGTAACTAAACTACAAAACAAGTTATATTAATTAATACATCATATTACACGAACAAACATGTGTGTGTGTGTGTGTATATATATATATATATATAATTTTTTATAACTAACATTTTATATCAATAATAAAATGTCTATGTTTACATAATAATAATAATAATAATAATAATAATAATAATAATAATAATAATAATAATAATAATTAACAACATACCTTAATTTTTTTTTCTAGTCTCCAAATTACAAAACAAGTTATATTAATCAATAAATCAAATTACACCAACATACACATATATAAATATATATGTATTTCATATTATTCTTTACAACTAACATTTTATATCAATAATGAAATGTCTATGTTTACATAAAATAATAATAATAATAATAATAACAATTAACAACATATCTTAATTGTTTTCTAGTCACCAAGCTACAAAACAAGTTATATTAATCAATAAATCAAATTACACCAAAACATACGTATATAAATATATATGTATTTCATATAAAATTTCTATAATTAGATAAAAAGTACAAAAATTAAGACTAACAATGTACCTTATTATTTTTCAAGTCACCAAACTACAAAATAAATTAAGTCCATCAACACATCATATTACACCAATTAACAGATATATAAATATAAATATTTCATATTATTTTTACAAATAATATTTAATTTATATATTTACATTAAAAGTACAAAAATTAAACTTAACAACATACCCCATTTTATTTCAACTCAACAAACTAGACCTCATTTTGTTTCAAATCAACAAACTAACTAAAAAATAAATTAAATTTACAAATTATTATATTAAACTTCTAAATAAATTTATAAAACATACATTTTGTTTAAACGGAAATTTTGATAAAAATTAACTTACTAATCCGTGTTATATTGATAAAGAGAGTTGTCAACCTTCAAACAAAATGCACCACCCTTCACTCTTCAAATGAAAGGCAACAAGGGTATTTTTACACTTCAATGGATGAAAGGCAGCAAAATGAGGAAGAACGTCTTCTGTTGCCTATATATACTGAAGCAATTAATGTTCACTTTGTCCAGCTACTATTCACAAGTGATTGTCTGCATGTAGGTGGTAGAAAGACTCCATTTTCGCAAGAGACTACTGCGGGAATGGATTTCATTTTCGCAAAGGTCTTCTGCGGGAATAGGGATGCTCAAGGGAAGGAGCGGGGTGGGGTCGGGGATTGCACCTCCACTCATTGCCCGGCCGGTGGCGGGGATCCCCCGTCCCTGCCCCCGATTCAATAACGGGGAGGGAATTCCCCCCGTCCCTGCCCCCCCAAAAATATATTTTTTTTAATTTTAAAATATAATATTTTATAAATAATTAAAATATAACATTTAATAAATAAAAAAATTTTAAATCAATCATAATTTAAATTAATATAAATTTTAACCATTGATAAATTTAAAATTAAGTATAATTTAAAATTTAATAATTATAAAATTAAGTTATATTTTAATTTTAATTATTTATAAAATATTATACTTTAAAATTAAAAAAGTTATTTTTTACGAGATGAGAATTTTCATGGGGCGGATATCCCATTTTCTGTCCCCCCAAAATACACATCAGGAATTTTTTTCCTTCCTTTCCCATTTCCGTCAAGGAAAAATTCAAAAGTTCTTCACTCCATTCGGATCAGGGTTCCCGTTGGGATCAGAGATTTCCTGCCCTGTCCCTATGGGGGAATGAAGTCCTCTACATGCCTTGCCCTTCATGAATTTTGCATCAGCTTTCGTAAATTCTGCATCGCTAACCGTGAAAAGCTGCACTACCATTTACACGAAGCCTAGCTGCGAAAATGAGGTCACCCATACCTGATTCCCAATTAGTTTCCAAAAAAACCCCAAAATTCAAATCTCTTTTCCAAAAGCATTATTCATAAAAAAAAAATAGTCCCTTTTTTCTTTGTAAATAAAGGGATTTTTTTCTTTGTAAATAATGGGATTTTAAGAAAAAAAAAAACCAAATACGGTAAACTGTGTTTTATAATGCTATGCTATGTCTAATGTGGAGAACCAAGCATGGTTTATTTGGGCTTATCTATGGACCTCATTATGAGCATGTGATAGTAAAGATACAGCCATACATACATAAACCGATTTTCTCTAATAATTTCTCAATTTTCGTCTGAAATGATGTGTCTTTCTTGCATTCCCACACGATGATTAGATAATCGAATCTTCCTTTCGCAGATTCCACGATTCTTACAACCTTCAAAAGACTCCGTTTTTCACTTTCCTGTTCCGTTTGCAAAAAAAGGCCAACCTTTTGTTCATCTTAACCAGTTCGGTAATCGGTATTTCAGTTATGCTTACCCTCTTCTGCTCCTCAATAATCGCTCTGTTCTTCAATTCATAGACCATTTTGGTTCTTCTTGTATAGGTTTCAATCTTTCCTAAGTGAAAATGGGTGGATTAAGGTTGAACTTCTTCGCAATTCTTCTACTCCTCCTAACTCTGCAAGAGGTAACTTCGCATGGAGATCATCCTTTCTCCAGAATTGCTATACATAAGGCAATTTTTGCTCTTAGTGATCTTGCTTATATAAAAGCCTCCCCTTCAGTTCTTGGAATTAAGGTTGGTTAGTTGATATCTTTAATACAAACACGGTAGAAACTAACAGAATTAAAATAATCTGGCTTATGAAAATGATAGCTTTGCTGTTTCAGCAACATAATTTCGACTGGGTGACTGTGGAATTCAGTAATCCAGTCCCCACAGTTGATGACTGGATCAGAGTATTTTCTCCTGCTAATTTTAGGTACTATTTGCTATTTTTATTAATAATTTCCAAAAAAATTTCTTCCTCGATTTACTTACTGCATTATATTGTGCTGCTTTATGTTGAATGTCAGCAACTCCATCTGCCCTTCAGAAAATCCTAGAGTATATCCTCCACTGTTGTGTTCTGCACCTATAAAGGTTTGTTTAAGTTAATCTGCAAAGCTTTGCTTTTTCTTTCTGTGAGATGAGAAATTTATGATTGTATAACTAAAACTGTCTGCTTTGGTAACAGTTTCAGTACGCCAATTACTCTAGTCCTGGGTACAAGGATTCTGGAAAAGGGTTATTGAAGCTGCAGCTGATCAACCAGAGATCTGACTTCTCTTGCGCATTATTTACTGGTGGATTTTTAAATGTATGCTCTTTACTTTTTGTGATCTATAATCTGCATAATTATGTGGAAACATTTTCGTGTAGCTGCTTTATACATAACTTATAATCTGCCAATTGATGTAGTAGCTTGGTGAAGTTATGAAGATTTAAGCGTTAAAACCAGCTGGTTAATGCTGTTCGAGTAAATTACTTTATGCTTCTAAACACTACTTAGAGCCACAGTTTTAGTAGTGTGTTTGCTTGGGGTATTAACTATTGCCTTTTCTGTGTTCCTGCTGTCTTTTCAGAACCTTCATTTTGAAAATAACTGACGCTAGTACATAATCATTTTCTTGTCACATAAGGCTAACAAAAACCTGTTTTGCATAGTTTATGATCCTGCTTGCTTGTTTAGCGCTCACAACCAGACACAAGCTGGCCAACATGAACATTTTTTTCCGTCCTTTTGGTCTAATAACAACTACCATATTTCTTGCTTTTGAATATAGTATTCTGGTTCTTCATGTTTCCCAGTTTTTGCATGCTTTATTTGGTAAACCACAAGCTTGGCATAAATTTCTTCAGTAACTTCTTTTTCTATTTGTTTACACCTTAGTATTTACATATGGAAGTTCCCTACATATAGGGCTAATTCTGTTATCGTAACTTCAAATAATTCTTTCTACACTTTGTTGCTGACTCTTTCCTTCTTCTGGTAAAACAGCCAAAGTTGGTTGCAGTGTCAAATACAGTAGCGTTCACAAATCCAAATGCACCAGTCTATCCACGCTTGGGACAAGGAAAAACATGGAATGAAGTATATTGATGAAGAAAACGATATGCATGAGGAAGCCTAAGCCCACAAGCCCAGGACATGGATGGTTTATACCAGGAGATCCAAGAGGCAAGCAGGAGAGCATGAGAGAGCTGAGTTGGCAAAGAGTTAGTTAGGAGGGAAGGGGTTATAAGAGGAAGAAGGGGTTATGAAAAAGGGAGGGTGGTAATTCAATTGTTAAGGCAGAATAGGGAGTGAGGGAAGAGTGTTAGCTTTGTGTGGCTGCTCTCTGTGTTGTTGAGGCCCTTGCTGTATTTCCTTTCTTTATTTTGTTCTTTTTGATTGTATACCGAACACAGAACATTGTATTTGATTATTGATATCAATATACATAGTTCTTTATCATCCATTACTGTCAATAGTAGGTTTCTTTTCTTTATCTTCCATTACTGTCAATAGTTGGTTTGCTATTAGTCTTTTTCTTATCATTGGTCCGACCTGCCGGATCTCTAAGTGCAAGGATAACACACTAAGGCGAAAAATGGAAATTCATTTGCAATCAGTGAATGGCCAATTGGAGGAGACAGAGAGCAAGATGAACGGCCTGAAAACAAGTATGAAGGAGATCACGCGATCCATTACCGAGTTTCAGACTTCCTTACAGTCTATTTGGCAGAGGAAAAAAAAAGGATGCTGAGTTTAGGGACCTGGTTTGCAGTTGGATAAGACATTCTGAAAAACAACCAATTTACATAGAGAGTGCATGGATGCCAATGGAGACCTGTCCACAACCCTTGCAAGCCAGAATGGATGAAAATACCCAGAGACTTGCAAAGCTCACTGTTTGTCTCAATGAATTAACCAAGCCCGTTTTCGAGATCCAGAATGATAAAAAGAAAGAGATAGCGGGAGTAACACCACAACAGTTATTCTTCCAACTCTTATAAAAGCGTTGCAGATCTATAGCAAGAGGAGAAGGTAGAAGGGAACGACAGAATTTTTTAGATGGAGGTTGCTACAGCGCTTGGGTTGCCAGCACAACAAGATATCAGGTACTATCTTTGCTATTTGAGAGAAGACAATAAAGGGAGATTCAAGGAGCACCAGCCTGAAGGTCGCGTGGAAGCCATGAGATTTGCAATTTCCAGTAATGCTTGTCTGCGGATCGGCAAAGAGGAATACACACGACTGCTCCAAAATTGTTTGAAGGAAAAAGAAGGGGCCAGCAGCAGAATCCATGAGTTTCAGCGAGGTGGGGTGGATCCAGCTGTTTTGGGCCACTAAATCATTTACCCAATCTCATATTGGGCCCAAACCAGCCTAAAACCCCATACTACTCAAACCACAAACAACCAACGTTTTCTCTTTCAACCGAGTTGGATCGATGGGGACCAAAGGGAGCAGGAGTTCATAAAGGGACCAAAACAGAGTGGAAGGAGTGGCGCCGGAAGGGATGTGGCTTATTCAGGAGAACCATCGTGCTGAAAAAGATGTCATGGTTGAGGAAGATCCTCCGGAAGGGTAGCGACGGCGAGATTGTCGAGATGGCAAAGTCGTTGGAATTGCAACTGAGTAAGCACAAGATTGAGGATGACTGTGCCAACAGCTACAGTTCGCTTCTTTAGGTCACCAACAAGATTTTGGTGAAGGTGAATGGGTATTTCAAGAAAAGTGTCGAGACTCCAAGCAAGGGCCATCTCAATCCAAGTTTTCGATTTAGTTTTCCTACTGTGGATGGAGGTTATGATGGGGGTTTGTGCTACTTTTATTATTTCTATTGTTTGTTTGATTTTTACTACCTTGATTTTGGTTTCTTGTTGGTTCTCTGCGGTCAATTTTTAGAGGTAAAGAGAGAGATAGGAAGCTCAGGTGAACTCTCATGGAAGTGGGCGGATCAGTCCACGCTGCCCAAACGGACGTCTATTGCAATGGCCATTTTGGATGGATGGGGGAAGGCTACACCTGATCAGTATACTTGTATTGATGTTGCTGAAATGTCCACCGTGGATTCCTTCAAAAAGACTGCTCCTGAGAAGGGGAGTTTGATTCGGGCTTATATTCACGTTTTTACTGATGGACTTGATGATATAGATGGTACAAGTGTTTGATTTGTAAAGACTGTTGAGGAAGATCTTGAAAAGTCACGCGAGAATGGTGTTGATGCTCAAATTGCATCCGGTGGAGGTCGTATGCATGTTACAATGGATTGCTATGAAAATAATTGGAATGTTGTGAAGCGACGATGGGATGCTCAAGTTCATGGTGAAGCTTTCCTCAAGTTTAAAAATGTTGTTGAGGCTGGGCAAAAACTAAGAGAAATTCCCAAAAGCAATGACCAATATATTCCTCTTTTTGTCATCTTTGATGAAAGCGGGAAGCCTGCGGGCTCAATTGTGGATGGTGATGCTGTTGTCACTTTCAATTTCCGTGCAGCTCTCATGGTTATGTTTGCCAATGCTCTTGAATGCGAGGATTTTGACAACTTTGATAGAATCCTTATGGATTACGCTGGACACTACAGTCCTGCTTTTGCTGCTCGAGTTCACACCGGGGAAAACAAAAACTAAAGAAGGAACTCATATAAACCTTAAGGGATTTACAATTAGAAATGGGCTCATTGATCCTGTAATCCAGTATAAGGCGTACACAGACTATGCACTGGGTATGAGGTTGATTAAAAAATTTGCTTATGACCGTATCAACAAGGTGGTTCCATCAGGTGTAATGGCAATAAACCTTTGTGGCACTGATGGCACCCTATCTTGCATGGCACTTTATTTTGTATGCAACACTACCTTCAGCAACATCTTGGCCCGTGTTGGCATTATAAATTACTCTAATACCAGAAAGAAACGTAGGGGGAGCCTCTACTATGACTTCTCAGACATGGAGAAATTTGTGAACCAAAAATCTACCAGGTATTCATTTGGAGTTAGCAATATAAGCTTTGAATCTGTCAGCATGACAAGGTATCAAGCAATGCTGATGGATTGGAGGAGGAATCTTGAAGAGGGCCTTCCTAGCATCTCCATTTCAGTCTTGAGGACAAGACTGCTTTCCCACCCGGTGGCAATGATGAAAAAAATGATATGCATGAGGAAGCCCAAGCCCACAAGCCCAGGACATGGATGGTTTATACCAGGAGATCCAAGAGGCAAGCAGGAGAGCATGAGGGAGCTGAGCTGGCATATAGTTAGTTAGGAGGGAAGGGGTTATAAGAGGAAGAAGGGGTTATGAAAAAGGGAGAGTGGTAATTCAATTGTTAAGGCAGAATAGGGAGTGAGGGAAGAGTGTTAGCTTTGTGTGGCTGCTCTCTATGTTGTTGAGGCCCTTGTTGTATTTCCTTTCTTTATTTTGTTCTTTTTGATTGTATACCGAACACATAACATTGTATTTGATTATTGATATCAATATACATAGTTCTTTATCATCCATTACTGTCAATAGTTGGTTTCTTTTCTTTATCTTCCATTACTGTCAATAGTTGGTTTGCTGTTAGTCTTTTTCTTATCATATATCCACTCTCTCCTTTCTCATAAGTTTCAGAGCTCATCCATGTTATGTATTGAGCATGAACATGACAAAAATAAATGTAGTATAACA
The DNA here is from genome assembly GCA_037975025.1 of Excoecaria agallocha. Taxonomy (NCBI): domain Eukaryota; kingdom Viridiplantae; phylum Streptophyta; class Magnoliopsida; order Malpighiales; family Euphorbiaceae; genus Excoecaria; species Excoecaria agallocha. Next base: position 33,487,935 of record CM075815.1, on the reverse strand, counting down.
GTTTTCTTCTTTGCATAAGGTTGTTTCTACATTTAAAATCCTGATCATGTTACTTTTTTCTTTTATTTATTCTAGGGATACCCTTGATATTACTTTTTCCATTTTATTGTCGTAATATCTCCCGTTGGTAATATAGTTTTTCTTTCTCTGTTCAGATGACTATGACATGGACAAGTGGATATGGAATTAATGAAGCAGAACCTTTTGTTGAATGGGGTCCTATTGGACGTGATCCTATCCGTTCTCCAGCTGGAACACAAACATTAGACCATACCAGCATGTGTGGTGAGTAAGTTTGTATCTTTAGAGGCCATTATAATATTTGGGGATTAAATGCAAGTACACAGCATTACAAAGGTGAACATTGTCATATAGGTGGCGGTTATGTAAGAAGCTTTAGATGCTAAATAAGCAAGAATCAGTTTAGTATATTATGAATGCTTATTTGTTGGTTGTGTTAATCCCTTAAATGGAAAGGATAAGGCAAAAAGGGAGAAAATTTGTTGTTCAATTTTGGAAGACCGGTTAAGACACAAAAGTGATTATATTGGAGTTTTGAAACAAAATTGTATTTCATTAATTTGGTTGTGCTCAGATTAATTTTTGAAAATGCCATGCTGCAAAATGAGTGGTAATATGTTCTTTTGGTAGGACGTGATTGCACCATATTTCCTTGTGTCTTATGTACTAATTTTTCAGATGATAACAACTGAGACTATGAACAGGTGCACCGGCAAGAACAGTGGGATGGCGGGATCCTGGGTTTATACATACTAGCTTTTTGAAGGATTTGTGGCCCAATAAACTGTATGTTTGTTGTACTCTTAACATCATCTTAGTTTCCTGTGGTTCATTCCTTTATGCAAAATGTAGAACTTCCCCCTCAATTTAACTTAAATAATAATCCCAGGCTACATATTGTTAATGTATCCTTTTCTAATCTTGACAGTAACCGTGAATAACCAAAACAGACGAATACCTGTTGTTTTCTCAAAAACTTTCCAGATTCTGTGCATTTTCTTGCTTCAAATTTATTTAACTGAAGAATTGAAACCATCCAATATGACACATTGATAGAAGAAACTGATGCAATTGACTTTTTTGCTTTAAATTTATACAACTGAAGAATTGACTATTCAATGTGACATGTTTGTAAAAGAAACTGATGTAATTCTCACTTGTACAGAAAACATAAATGCGCCGTGATGATGTAGTAGATATAGTTAGATTTCATTTGACGTTGTTCAACAAAACTTAGAAGAGCTATTGAATGTACTGAAGTCAAATTAATCTTACATGATACTGAACTATGTTTTATATGTAACTTTGTAAACTGATTCGATGGTTCACAGGTCATAACCGTATGTTTCTCTAACTGAATGACACGTGTGTAGTGATTAATCCTGTTAATGTTGTATGTATGATTAAAGGCCACACCAATTGGGTGAAGTGAAAATAGAAATAAGAGAGAAATTAGGTTTTGGCACTAAGGAAAATAGACCTTGATGACAATTTCCCTTTCTCTGTCATTCCACATTCTAAATTTAAAATTTCTTTCAACTCCTCTATCTTCAAATGAGCTGAATACCAATGGGATTGTGAAGCATAAGACTAGAGCCATGTTAAAAAGTTCAGAGGCGTGCTTTTACAGTTTTACTTTCAAATGGACCGAGCATATGATATGTTCCTTGCTGTTTATGTAGGTATGCCTACAAGCTGGGACATAGGTTTTTCAACAGTACATATGTTTGGAGCATCACATACCAGTTTAAGGCATCTCCTTACCCTGGACAAAATTCTCTACAACATTTTAGTTATTTTTGGTGATATGGGAAAGGTTTGAATTGCCTTGAACTTGGGGACTTTTTTAAAAATAGGTTGTTTGAAAAACTAATTGGACAGATGGTGTGTGTGTGTGAGAAATTAGGAAAATTGTGTGGAGCATCCCATTCCCGCAATGTCAGGCTGCGAAAATAGGTGGTCGACGTGGCAGCGGTGGCATGGACGACGAGGCAGCTATGGCATGGATCGAGGCGGTCAGATGACCACCTATTCCTGTAACAGTCCACTGCAGGAATAGGCAGTTTTCTGCCACCTTCAATGCATGATGAACAGTGTTATTTGCATGGGAGCTGATATTTATTTGGTTCTGCCTTCATCTTCATTCATTTTGTTCTCCCATAATTGTTCTCCTTCTTGTTTTGCGTCTCTCATTTTGCTTCTCTTCTCTTGTTTGGTATATCAGAGCAACAAGGTAAAATATTTGCTTTGTAAAAATTAGTTGTAATTATTTATATTTATATGTAAATATAAATTATATATATATATATATGTATTTATTTAATTATTTAGAAAGTGTTAATATCAAATTTATTGTAAAATTATCAAAAATAGTACGTTGATATATTGATTTATTATGTTAGATTTTGAAATATAGATTTAATTTGTTATAAGTTTCATTGACTTGCTACTAATTATAGGAATATTTAAAATAATTTAATGTATATTGAATATTTATCATAAATATAAAATAATGATAATAGAAAATATTAATATTCACAACTAAATTTAATAACATTTAAAATAATCATAAGAATTGTTAATTCAAAAATTTTATGTTTTTACATTTATATTTTGTTTGTTAGGAAGAAAAAATAAGAAAAAAATGTAGTAAGAATTGTATATAAAGTAGTTATATATAGTTAATTTGTAAGGACTCAAATTAGGCCTTAGTAGAATTCAAGGACATAATCCCAATTATTAATGTTTAATCAAGCTTAATTAGATGAATTATTATAAAGCTTATATATTGAAGGATAAACTAGTTGTTTATTTATGTGTGTAATTGAAATAATATTTTATTTCAAGGATCAATTGGGATATAAGTGTTATTAAGTTCGATAATTGTGATAAATGTGTAAGATATATGGTATGAATTTTATAAGGTCATAATTAAATTATTATTGTTGGTTTAATAACATTCAAGGGTGTAATTGAAGTTCAAAGTATTAGTTTAAGGGTTAATTTGTAAATTCAGCATCTTAAAGGTCAAAGGTGAATAAATGAATATTTGAGAGGTTAATTTAAGAGAAAGAATAAGTGATTAGGTTGATTTATAACATGCAAAAAGATGTGGGTTGATTAAAGGACATGCATTTTGTTGAAGGATCAAAGAGGGAATTTTCCTAGCTATTATATAAAGTCTTTTGCTAGTGGAATGAAAGAAAAACTCTTTGAAATGGTGGTGAACGAAATCTTAGAGAGAGTTACAGCAACTTCATTTTCTTCTTCATATTTCTTAAAGCCATAGATGAATTCTCAAGGTCTTGTTGAAGAGGAATTGTTGCATGTTGTTCAATCTAGATCATTAGTATAACTATAAGGTAATATCCTAACTTGTTAGTTCATCTCTTCATCTTCATCTCTTTCTTAATTTGATTGATGATGGATGATTGTTGTTGTATGTATGAAACGATGTAAAGGAGAGAGAGAAGGTGGAAGAAGCAAGGAAAAGGGCTTGCAAGGGGTTTAAGACAAAGGAATTTTCAGCTAAGGTATGGGAATGTAGGTTGTTCATATTGCATGTGGAATTGGTTGCTGAATTTGGATGTAATTTACAGAAATTGAAGTTACGTTTTTTTTTTCTGGTTTTTGCTGGGTTTTCGGGTTGATTTTGGAAGAACGGATTTCATCAGTTGTGAGAGTCAGTGACGAGTCGTGAAGCACTTCACGAGTCGTGAACTTTTGTCCGACTCGTGAAGCTCTTCACGTGTCGCGAAATTCTGCCCTTTTTCACCACTCGTGAGCCCCTTCACGAGTAGTGAAATGCTGCCTTTTTCTCTACTCGTGAGCCCCTTCACGAGTAGTGATATGCGGCCTTTTTTCTCTACTCGTGAGCCCCTTCACGAGTCATGAAATGTTGCCCTTTTACTTCACTCGTGAGCCTCTTCACGAGTAGAACGTTTCTTCACGATTGATTGACCTATCTGGATTGTTTTACTCATAAGTTGAGCTACAGAACAGTAAATTGAGTGATTCTTTTTGCGTTGGAAACTAGACTTCCATACCTATATTTCATATGAAGAAACCTAAACTTAAATCGGTCTCTAAGTATATGGAATTTAGGGTTGAATTCGGACTAGTTTCCTAAACTGCTCACAGAAATAGAATTTACTATTATGTGCATATTATTGCTACACTTGATAATATGATTTCTTTAATAAATTGAGAGAGATATTTGTTTATGTGACAGTAAAGTTAATTGGTTAAAGCATGTAATATGGCTATCCATGAAGGATTTATATGAATACATATGCATTCAATTGTGTATATCAATAAAGACTAATGATGAAATATCTAACTTATACATGTAAATAGTTTTGTACATGATTGTCACATGCCAAATTGATATATATATTATACACATGTAACCTTATGACATGAAAGTGCATATTTTGACATGTATTTATGCTATGAAATAAGGACTGCAATAGTATGACCTTGGCATGTGTATATGCCCATATGGAAACATGTTGACATTCTGTATAGCACATGATTTTAATGATGATAAAGATATATATATATACATATATATATATATATTTGGTAAATATGCTCATATGAGTAAGTCTACTATATGCGAGTGTACCCACAGGTATGTACATCTATGATTATGTACATGAGTGTATGAGCATGAATTTGTACTATGAGATAGAAAATGTTTTAGCATGACTGTGAACATGTGAGATGCTTAATGTGATTTGTGGATTATGTGAACATATAAACATATGTCTATAAATATAATATGATCTTACATGATTGGGTTTGACTGTTGAAAGAAGTTTGAGAGTAATGATTCAAAGAAAATGAGTAAAGTGAAACGTATGAATACGTCTTTACTTAATTGAAATGATATGATTAAGCATATGTGTGGTCACATGATAGCATGCTAAAATACAGATCTACAGTGCTATAAACACCATTATAGAAATTTTATTAAAGTATATAATGGTAATGTCATACAAGACTATGTATACAAGTGTATGCATCACAGAAGGAGTATCTTGTCATGTGATTATTATATGAGAAAAGTGTATAATTGTTTATGATTAGTGCATATATGTATATGTAC